>VSDK01015531.1:566192-589889 GCA_009767595.1 Symbiodinium kawagutii
TGCTGAATCTCACGAGGCAAAGCTCATGACAACTCAACTCCTGAAGCAAATTGAGACGTGACCGGATTTGAATCATCTTGAATCCTCAGGTGGGGTTACCCATCAAATCGTTGGACCTCATGCCAAGCACTTCGTTCCTGAACGTCTACCCTGGCAAGTCGAATCCTGAGACGCCGAGCCAATGTTCGAAAGAAGTTGCATGAAGAACTTGCCACTTGGATCCTGATTGATCGGTTTGCCGATTCTATAATGGCTGGCTTGTAGCTGGAATTATCAGAATACCAATAGTCAGTTTACCACAATTATATAATGATTAATCATGAGTCACTGCTTAATTAATGGTTCATAATGATGGTTGCGTGATGCTTAATTGATACAATCACTGATGTTTGATCATTGTGGCAACATAAAGGTAGAAAACAATTCGTCTCATGCGCCGAAATTTGATCGGTGGGATCATGTGGAGTCCAAAAAATGGTGTACCCCCAAAAAACTGTTGATTTCCCGATTGATAGTGGCTCTTAGATGCTTGGTAGGCTATTAAATACTATTATGACTGGTGGTTTCACTCAAAACTGGTGGATTATGACTGGTGGTTTACTAGTGGTTTCACTCAAAACTGGTGGCTTGTCATGGTTAGTTGTTTTACTAACCACCCAAAAAATGGTATTGTTAGTGGCTATTAGATGCTAAGTAGGCTATTATTGTCATGGTTAGTAAGGTACCACCATGGCCAACCGGGCAACGCCGGATCACTCCCAGCTCGGTGTCCCAGGTCCTGCGTGGCGTCACGCGGATTCTGCAACTCTCCTGGAGCTTCACAGGAGACGACGAAGTCGTTGCTGGTTGGGAGGGAGCGACGCCAGGGATCTGGCGAAGGGGGAGCCAGGCCAGGAGCTGCCAGGAGTGGCAAAAGCAAATGATAGTTTTATCGATTGGTTTTGGGGCTTGAAAGTTTTGTTTTTTGTGTATCAATCACTTGGTTGAGAGTTGAGAGTTGAGAGTTGATTCATCCGAAGTAAAGCATTAAGCTGCGAAAGTTGTGAGCGTTGCAACTGCTTCAAACTAGCGACTTCGAAAAGGATGATTACTCCTCGGTCCAGCGAGCAGAGACAAAGGACTTATGACAAGTATTCTGGGTTTCCCAAAATAGGGGACAGCCCAGATCATCCATTCATAATCATTCTTAGTAATAAGCTATAAACCAACCGTAACTTTTGGGTTCCCAAACTGGCTTGAGAAACCACCCTATGAGTCGCCGTTTTCAGTGCTCAACATGCTCACCTTGTTGACCAGCGCAGCCTTGGGAAGGAACCATGGCTGTTCTTCGTGAGCTGGGCATCTACAGGCGCACCTTTGCAAGCATCCGGTGCTTCGTTTAGAGTGGGGGCATGTTCTATGTTGGTAATCAGTAGTGGAATCAATAGATACTGGAATCAAACGATATCCTCCAGTATCTATTGTAGCTACTTCTCATCGACTTTGACTGTTATAATCTTTGGATCCCTGTAGTTTTGATCGCTATTGTAGCTAATGATTTAGTATTGATTGTTTCCACTGCACAGCAATTTGTCTGATTCCTTTATGACGTTGGGTGGCTTTTAGGGAGCTTGAAGCTTGAAACTTTCCGCGTCCTCACAGCCTAAGAATGTGTGTGTGCACTGCGGTGGTCAGAATTTACGGTCATGCAATATTCTTCACCATCAGTAGTTAGGGACCATGACCGGAATATCCATCACTAGTGGTTGAGGTTCCAGACATTCCACACAATGATGCACCGGGTAAATCAGAATGACATGAACAGAGAATTGGATCAAGCACGCAAGTAACAAGAAATCCATATATAGATTCATGCATGATGTGCAAGCAGGTACATTAGCTCAACAGATATATGGGTATGAGCCAAAATATTGGTACCCCATGGCCCCATGGTACCCCAAAAACTATTGGTTTATAATCGATTTTCATTATGAATGGCCCTGTTGTTGGTCAATACTTTTGACCCGTACCCATGAAGGCATCTCAGGTGGTATCGTGCCATGGATGATCACAACGGGGGTCGCGAGGATCGACTACCAGCAGCATCCAGGGGGCGATCGGAGACTGTTGGGACACCTGGTGACCGGGGGTGCAGTTACCGGATTCCAAGGAGCATCGCTGGTTGGTTCGTGGTGCTTGATCGATAGCTAGCAATGGCCAATGATGCTTAGTGATGGTTGATTCTTGAAGGATATTTTGCTTGTGATCACTGATTGATTTGATTGATTCATGATTAGTGATGCTTAGTGATGGTGAAATGACTGATAAATGATGGTGAAGGGTGCTTGATGATGCTTCATGATGGTTGAAGTGGTTTATGATGGTTGATGATGGATGAATCCTGATTGCTGATTAGTGATGGGTACTTACTGTTTATCAATGGCTATCAACATCTATCAGCTATTGTTTAGACATGTTAAGAAAATGATCCAGAAGTACAGTACTACACGATGATGGGTGATGATAGTTTGTCAATGGTTGGCGATGCTTACATGTGTTGAATGTAAGTCATCTTCACTACATGGTAAGGATTACTTTTGAGCCACCTTTGTTGAATGCTGACAACTATTGACATCTATTGACTAGTTACTAAACATCATGCTTTTGACAGAGCATTCAACTGACATGTTTGACACCGCACAACTGAAGAGCATTCAAACATAGCCGCAAGGATTTGCAAAAGCGGTAATCTTCGGATGCGTGAAAGTGGAGATGCTTCTTGATCCAGGGACTGTAATTTTTGCTTTGCGTGTTGGTTTTTGCTTCTCCGCCTTCATTTTTTTTTGCTCTTCAATTCATATGTTTTCATACTTAAGTGCAAAAGACGGATCTTGTTGGGGGGTGTATTCTTTTAGTTGGTTTTCCCATCTTTAGGTTCTATGGTTGCAACGGCATACCCGCATAATCCGGCATGTATGGATCGCTGCAATGTAAATTGTGTGGATTGCGTGGTTTCGACTAAATGGCTTAGATTGCATTGAAGCATGTTGGATGAGCATTAATCGGACTACATTGCTCTAGATTAGATTGGCTTGACTGTGACTGCATGCACATTGAGATTCCAACTTGCAACTGTGGGATCAGTATACCTGGTTTGGTATGCACACATTAGATAGATGTATATTATAGCAACTGCCAATGAATCTACACCTCTACTAGTAGTATACATCTAACACATACGAATAGAATAGAATCCATCAATATCCTTCAAAATCCATTGAAATCCAATAGAATGCATTAAAATCCATTAAGAGCCAATAGCATCCAGTAGACATAGTTGTACAGTACTTACAGAGGATACTTGGATTTGCATGCCCACATGCTCGCAACGCATTCACTGCAGAGGTCTGTCCTTCCGCGGCGTTTGTCGAGGGCAGAGACCTCAGAGGGCGCAGCAGATGTGCTTCAGTCCGCGATGCGAGAGGCTGGTTATTTGTCCAAGAGAAACGACAGAAGTCCCGGTCGTTTGAATGGTTGAATGATGGTTGATTTATGGTTGATTGTTTGAATTGATTGTTAGAAATGAGCAATAGCTGTTCAGTCAACAGTGATTTATGCTGATTGCCGGTGAATCATGGTTGACAATGACTAAGAAGCTGCTCGACTGGCGCTAGGGTTGTCAGCACGCACCCGGACATGCTATTGGGGCGCGCTGCCGGCAATTCCACTGTTTTGTTTTCGGGGTCCTAGATTCCTCCAATATATCATTATTGTGCTGCATCATATTTTGTTTGTATTGGAATGTTGTATTATTACATTTTTGATTAGTATTGCGTATATATAATTATATAAATATATTTACAGATCTATTTACATGAATTTTACATGTATATATTTCAATTTAGGCATCATTATATCCCATCATATCTCATAATTCATCTCTTTGCAAACAGCAGAAGTCCATTCCCACCGCGTTGGTTGCCACCGCATCTTCGCGCCCAGGACCTGTCTTTCAGCTTCGAGGATGTGGAGGCACCACGGTCAGCTGGACGCCATGGGCCACCCCTAGGGGTGGCCCATGGCAGTACCTGCATAAGGGGGGTTCTCTAGCCATGGTGGACCCTAGAAATGGTGGGTTTATTTGTTTTATTTTTGTTATAGATGGCTAATAAAGGATGATAACTAGGGGGTTACCCCTATGACTTGAGAAGCGCCCACTGAAGCCATGGGGGACCCCCAAAACGGTGGGTTTTATCACTTGATCAATGTTGGATTCAAGGTCTGGGCTGCTGGCACCGGAACGATGTATGGCGGCCGCAGTCATAATTGATGGTAGTTCATGGCAAATCCTCCGGGCATCATTGGCCATGGTTTTCACACCACGAACAACCAACAATAATCAATTTACCTATCTAAAGATCACCAAGACAAATGGCAATTGATTATCCATAAATAATAAAGTAACCATTCATTAACTGGTTAATTTGTGTTAGCTGTCATGTTGTAATTGGTATATCAATATTGGTGAGCCATATGGGTAACTTATTCTAAATTAGCAGGGGCTAACCATTGATTAGCCATTATTCTACCAGTAATCTGTTCAGCAATTCATTAATAATTGACTGGCCATCAAGCAACTCAACCCTTAATCACCCATTGTTATATTATATATTGGAAAATCAAGGTAATCACCATCGTTGAACCATTGGCTTTACCACCGTGCAAACCATTTATGTTGGCTCGCCAGTGGTTAACCATTAGTGAAGCATTAGTTGGTACCATTAGTTGGCCACTACTGAATTCTTCGTGAACCATTGGTTAGCATTAGTGAAGCCCATGATAGATACACTCTGGTAAACTAATATGGCAATGGAAAATCCACGATTTGTTGGTGTTTTCCTTGGGTTTCACTATAACATATGGTGATTTTCCATTGCTATGTTAGTTTACCGGTGTGTAAGCAAATGAAGATACCCCAAAGGCTGCATCCCAATGGTGTCGATCGCCACCTTCGCCAGGTGGACTGGCCACACGGCGACTTTTTCGAGGCTGAGGCAGTTGATGGGAGCCGCTGAACCACACGTTGGTGATGGCCGCCATGCTGTGGTTTGATAAGCCCGTACGAAGGTTGCGATGGTTAACGGCTCATGCCAAGCTGAATACTAGCTGATGACTATGGATGGTTTTTGAATGCAAAAGTTATGATTGGCATGGTCGACTGGTCCATGCAAACTGAATATGATACTAGCGGATTGTTGCAATCAGCTGGAAGAATAATTCATACCAAGGTCAGTACTAGCTGATTGTTGTGATCAAAGGTGAATACTAGTTGAGTATGGAATCTACTACACTGAATACGAAGTTCCATGATGATATGATGATGAATGCCAATCTTAGTGATGGTCCATGATGGTCACTACTAAGCTCTGAATCAAGTGGTTAGGGGTCTTGCCAATGGTCAATTCATCAACTCGCTCACATGCAATTGTCAAACAATTCAGCATCTTGTCATAAAATCAACAAACTGGCTATAGTAGTCCTACAGAGTCCCACGCATATGTGGTGAAATCAGAGCTAAATCTTCGCAAAAAATCATTCATCGCCCACTCATCCCAGAAGGTACCACTACACCAATCATCCTCAATGGATCATCACTAAATCATCACTGATCACTGAATCATCCCACAAGGTCTCACTCAATCACCGGCTCATCCGAAACCACCGCATGTTGGCGGGCGAAGCTGGTCTTGCCATGCCAGGCAATCTCTTGGCTGGAAAGCTGCGAATCGACGGCGCGGCATGGGATCGGGGCCATGGCTTCGCAAGTGCTGTGGGTCACCCGTAGTCCCCCTGGTTCCCGCTATGAAAAAACCTGATTTGGTGAACTCATCCCGATTTGTTGGTGAACTCCTTGACCCATGGCAACTTCTTCGATTGGTGCTTTTGAAAGCCTTTGTCGATTGAAAGTTGCCATGGCGCTTTCAGCACCTTGAATGATTAAGTTTTGCAGTGGTTGCAAATTGCCAAACTAAATCAAATTGCGCAGTGAGTTTGGTTTGATAACTGACGACTATGATTTGTGAAGGAATTACTACTGATTTGTGATTTATCGTGGGTTAGTGACTGTCTAATGACTGAAATGAATGAAATGACTGAAATGATTGTATTCAAAATAGATAGATAATGCCTGCTTCATCACTGAAACTCAATCATGAACTGTTCACTAATGATAACTGGTGCATCTGATCTTCGATCATGAAACAATGGGCTAAGATCTTTGCAAACCATTTTGGTGAATCACGGCATGTTCTTATGACAAAGGCTTGATGATGATTTGGATGGTTCGTGATTAGCGAGGGGGTAGCAAATATGGTTGATGATATCAATTGAGCAACAATGGCTGAGTAACAATAAACACTGCCGCTAATTCTCAATGTTGGCTATGGGCGAAACTTCCTAATCGTGGTTTGATGGTTAATTAACGGGTCTTGCAGAAGAGTCATAGGGTTTGAGATCGGTCCTGTTAATCAGGATTACCCTCTCGTAAACTAACCTGGCAATGGAGAATCCACCATTGATTGGTGTTTTCCCTGGGTTTCACTTATAGAGTATGGTCAAAATCCAGCTAGCCAGGTTAGTTTACTGGAGGGTATTTAGGGGTACACCTACGTTGAGAAACACCCATGCAGCAATGTAGCAACCAGGTAATGCTGGTTTTTGCTGTAGGGCATCGCAACCGGAAACAGACAAGAGGCAACAGGCTGGGCTCGTTTTCTGCGAGGCTCAAGCGCTTGAATATGAAGCATGACTATCAATCCTGATGTTTAATTACTATATATATATAGTCACTATCAAGTGTTATGGTTTGTAATAATTGGTACCTAACTTTTTTCAATTCAACAATCAATTGTAAACCGGAATGGCGCTTTTTATTCCACCGCTGATTCTTAACCATCACTGGGTTATTTGGAATTGTTTACCATTCTTGTTCAAGCGTGATTCTTATCAATGATCAATCATTATTGGCGGTTCTTTTTCACTGTTATCAAGCTTTATTCACCATTATCAAGCACAATTCACCATTAGTGACTAGTATGAGCCACAATCAACCATAATCAACCAAAATCAAGCAGTATCAAGCACTATACTGACCATGATCATCATTCATTCCTTAACGGTGACACCACCGTCAGCCGCACCGAAAGGCGTCAAACGGTACCAGCTCGAGTTCGCGAGGCCTGGCGCTGCACCAGCTGACTTTCCAACTGATTTTTCCATTAGTTTAGCTATTGTAAGGGTAATAGCTATTGATTACCATCATGGTTAATTAATTGACCAACTAAATAGTTTCCAATAACTATTGTTTCCAACTGGGTTTCCAACTGGTTGATCATGGTCAATAGTTTAGCTATCGGTATTAGCTATTGAACCATGATCAACCACTATCATTTTGACCACCGTACCAGGCTCGGGCCTGCTGCTGAGCAGTACCTTCACCAACTACGTCGTCCCCGTTGGCAGAGGCCTTGCCCCGGGCACAAGGCACCGTTGGTCAGCGACAGCGATGGTGGTTAATTGATGATTCAGCATCAAGTGATTGCTGGAAATGACGGTGATTTCTTTTCATTTGGTTGGTTGGTTGGCTGGTTGGCTGGTTGGTTGGTTGGCTGGTTCGTTGGTTGCTTGGTTGGTTGATTGGTTGGCTGGTTGGTTGGTTGCTTGGTTGGTTCATAATGATGGATGCTAGCTCATCAAGCTAGTGGATGACGTTGGTTGATTGCTTAGACCATGGCCTGTTGACCAGACGACCTCCTCAGATCGGCTCGTTTTTCATCAGGTTCCGAGAGCCCCTCCTTGAAGCTGGAGGAGGGTTCAGCAGCTTCGCCTGTGCTGAGTTCAGTCATTGACTAAAACTTGGCACCGGTGGCTATGAGGCAAATGTTGGCGATGAGGGCTCACGGTGGCCAATCATTATCATCATTTGATTCTTGAAACTATCATTTGGTGAAATATGTCATGGTTCTTGATGGTTCTTGATGGTTCATGATGGTCATTAGACTCCTTCTGATGAAACACCTTGTGGTGATGAATAACTAGCCACGATGGGAAAAAAAACAAACAATGGTGTTCACTACCATGACCATTTACCTAATTGTTCATGGTAAATGGTCATGAAGATGATCCAGATGATAGCAAGCAGCTCACTGCGTTCCTGCTTCATCAGCTTCACATCACAAAACTGAGCTGCTCAAGTGCTGGGTGTGAGAGATCAGGCTGTTGACCGACTGGTCCAGGGAAGGCAGCCAAAAAAACTGGTTGGTTTATTAATTGCTATACATCGGGAAGTAAGGATGATTCGGGGATCCCCCATTTTGAGAGGCATCCATAAACACAAATGTCACCACTATTAATCGCTCAAATCACAACGTAATCATCAAATAATCATCATACCTCTGTTATTCACCACGATTGACCAGTACAAATCATAATGTGGTGGACTATCAATATGGAACAGTGATTAATTGAGCATCTATTCACTGTTTATCAACCAGCATATACCTGCATCATCGACCCATATTGTTGCCTAGTTGGCTATCATTAACCCTGATTACTGTTAGCCATCATCAATGCTTCAGAAGCAGTCATTAGCCACCATCAAACATTGAAGACTGGTTCTCATGATAGAACCAACAGTTTCCATTCGCAACGTCACTCTTACAGTTGTAAATCATTTTGATTGTGCTTCTAAGGCCATGGTTGCGAAGCAGTTCGACAATTCACGCAGCGTAGATTGTACATCAACAATTTAGATGATCAATACTTAAAGATTAACAATGGTAAATCAGCTTCTTCAAACTATGTGAATCAATAGATCAAAATCGACAAATGTTTGCTTGTTGGCAATGGTTACACCAATTAATTGCCAATCATTAGCGTTGTCACCATGTTTAGCCATGATAATCAATGATGAAACCATTCTGATTCTTAACCATTAATACTACATATGGAGGCTTCTTAGAATAAGGGAAGCCCAAGAATGGATGGTTTATTACTATGAATGCTCAATCTCGGATGAATTTGGGGTTTCCAATTTTAAGGATCCCCAATTGATTATCATGCTTAATCTTAATCATGGATTAATTTGTCAATATTTACCAATCTTAAATGCTAAAAACTTTTAAGAACTCCCCATATCAATCATGGATAATCTTAATCATGGATTAGTTTGAGAGATCCATTAATCATATCCATGTCAATCATTGATTAACAAACTAATCCATTGTTAACAAACAAATCATGGATCACTAATCATGGTAATAATTACCAATCTTAAATGCTCAAACTTTTAACAATTCCCTCATTAATCATGGATAATCTTAATCATGGACTAGTTTGTTAATCATGGATTAGTTTCAGAGATCCCCCATTAATCATGGTCAATCACCCGAATCAGCCCATTTGTTTGTACGAATCGGCGACGGTGAGGAGATCTCAGGTCACACACCGGGTTTGGTGGCGATCAATGGGCCAGGCGTGGGGCTCCGGGGAGCCCAAGGCTGGCATGGCTGGTCATGGGGGTGGGTCATAGCCATGTGAGGGCCCACAGCTGTTAGTTAAGTGAGTTTATAACTAGGGACTAGGGTAACTACCAGGCAGATGGTAGATACAACTCGGGAGCCCCACCCTGTAGCTAGTTTATAACTAGGGTAGCTACAAGGCTATATTGTGATTATATTGTGATTATATTGTGATTATATTGTGATTATATTGTGATTACCTTAGCTTATATGTTTCACGAAAATACATGTTTGTTTTACATTAGCTTATAACATACACGAACTTTATCTTACCACTATGTTCACAATGTAATCTATACATGTTTCGTTCATGTATGAACCATTAGCTACATGTATTGTTCACTATAGAGCTAATAACCGTGATTATATTTAGTGGAACTACATTAGCTTATATGTCCGTTCATGTACGCAGCACGTCTTTCCATTTTGCTGCGGATCAGTTCGAGGTGGCGTCCGGTTCTTGGCCACGACTTCATCTCAGGCTGGGGATGGTTATCAGGGCGAGACCTGTCCATGGTCTTAAGGATGAACATAGGGGGATGGATTTTTCCCATGGTTTATGTGGTTTTAATGGTTTTCTAGTGATGATAGTAACTAACTATTCAAGATATATCATACGATATATCATAATGAATATTCATGAATAAACATGTAAATTGCTAATTAAAGCTCAATAGTTAACGCTGAACGATAGCAACAATAAAGGGTTTAGAGTTGGTTGTTAATGGTTCAGCCATAGTGGCAACAGTACTATTGGCCGCACTTGTCCATCAAGCATTAAAGATAGTTTGTGCTGGTGAAGAATTAATGGTTGATGATAAAAATCAATGATGAATGGTGTGATAATCCACCGACCAATGCTCATTGGATGATAGCTGAGTAGCTAAAACTTGTTGATGGTTATGACTGATGGCAATCGATAATAGGGAATGATGAAGGTGTAGAGACACTTCAGTACGAGGTCGCATGTTTCTGTATCTGAAGCTCCTCTCCTGACATTCCTTTTCAGTTGTTGGAGACATATGGGTATAGGTCAATATTGACCATCCAATAAAGGGGTAGGTGAACATTCCTTTCTTACCTTTCTCTCGAAATCCTCAAGCATACCGTATGATCATCGTCATGATCACCATTTGCATCATCGATTGTCTCGTCT
Source organism: Symbiodinium kawagutii (assembly GCA_009767595.1). Classification (NCBI taxonomy): domain Eukaryota; class Dinophyceae; order Suessiales; family Symbiodiniaceae; genus Symbiodinium; species Symbiodinium kawagutii. The sequence continues at coordinate 576,906 of VSDK01015531.1, forward strand.
TTTTCGTCATTGCTTGATTCCTCCACATAGCCGTTCTTTTGGAGCTTCTGAGCTAGCAAACTCTAAACCCCAAAACGGTAAACCCTTGACCACCAAACCCTAATGCTCATGTTTTATGTTGCTGATCTCATGCATTGCCCATTGTATCCTACTGTTTGGGCTCGCGACAGCAATCTGGAACAGCCGAGGCAGCTGAGATCTTCTTGTGGCCTTTCCATGAGGCCCACTCCGTTGCTGTGAAAGCCATGGACCATGGAGACCTGTTGGTCTTGCCAGGAGTCCAACCCACTCACTAGGAAATTCATAGGCTACCGGCAGACATATCTCTGTGAATCAACCTGCGGAAGTGTAAGAAACCTGCAGGTTGTGTTTCAGCATCTGAAAGGTGTAACAGGCTTTGGGGAAGATCTGATTTGCATCATCAAAGACATGCAGAACTTGATCCTAGCCCAGGCATCGTCCAGATGCTATGGCCGCCACAACAAAGGCGCCAGTTGCCGGTGATTTCCCCAACAAGGTTGTCGGGTACTTGGGGTTGACCGCCACCAGACGTGACAATGGTTAGGACCCATGGTGAGCAATGGTCAAGGATGGATAATCATCAACCTTCAATATGATTGGATCCGTATACACATACATGGCTATGGGTCAAAAACCTGACCCCTGGTTCCCCCACTATTAACCATTGTTTTCCTCAAAGTTGTGTTGGTTATTATCCCTTATTACTGGTTGGTTAATATTGACGCATAGCCACATGTCATCAAGCAGCTCAAGATCATATCATACATGGGTTTATCAACCGTGGCCATCATCAACCAGGACCGAGGCTTATGCTCATCATCCAAGCCATAGGTCAGCATGCTCAAGCTGACCCGAACTTGGCACCATGTCGCAGTAAGGCAATCATCATTGATGCAGGGTCCGATTTGATCGATCTGAAACCAGTATTGATATCCTTGGAATTCCTTGGATGTTACTTTTTCATATTGTATAATTTTGTATTGATTTCTATATATTTCTATTATTTATCATCCTTGTATATGTTTTTTTTGCATATTTTACATTAGATATCATTCCTATTTGATATCGTTGTATGATAAACGTGTTTTGAATATGTAGATAACCAACACTGCATTCCGTTTCAACGTTTCTTGTCAAGTTTAGAATCCTTTTATTTCTACCCTTGAACCATATCTCGACCCTTCATCCAGCCACCAGGCTCCGTGTTCCGTCAGGCGTCTCAGTGCGCCGCAGTCCATGCGTTGATCATGTTAGTGGTGGATGATCATCGTGGCTACTGAAGGTGCATTAGACCACATTTCAATGGATGATGAGCTATGATGAGATCATCGGTTTTCGGCGGCGAGAATGGCTTATTAGTTGAGATTGGTGCATATCGTGGTTTGAATTCATACCATGGTTTTTACTTTTGTTTATTTGTACAATTGATTCATCATAAGGGTACGTTACAGTTTGTAATATAGTTGTTGGTTAATAGTACGTTGATCGATACTGGCGGATTGGTAGTGGTCATAGTCATGGAAGCTAATGATGGGGATGGTTCGCCTGTTTAGTGGTTAATTACACAACTGGAGGTAGCTGATTCATGATCTGTTATAGCAGTCAGTTCGATTTGGACCATGAAGTTTGAATAAGAGTACATCGACATCAGCCAACGCTTTTTTCAGCAACATGCCGTCCTTTCAATATCATCCAATGCTCCTGACTAAGTTCCATTGAGCAGTTGACGTATACTTGGATATAGCTGGCTAGAGACCTGTATCATTGTTAACCCATTGCAGTGGGCTTAGCATGCCTGATGGGTAACTTACCCCTGGGTACTTGACAAATTGCGAACAAAAAACACTTGTTTATGAAAAACATATTTTTCATTATTTTTCTATGGCATGTTTATTTTCTATGTTAGTTTTCCAGGATTTTCAGCAAGCAATCAGTAGTCCGGCAGTTGTGACACTATGTTATGCCCAGTTAAACTGTTGGATTATTTTCCTCACACTTGGATGCTTACTCAACTACAAATGATATTGCAGTCGTTCAGGTACAAGATTATTCTTGTGTATCCGTTGTGCTTGGTTGTGTCGTCATTGTTTGTTGTTTCTGGTGTTGACGGTTCAATCGTGTAGTTGTTTGTTGACAGAGCCACTATGAACCAGTGTTGCTCATTAACCTAGGCAAGACAGTATCAATCACCAGTCTTTGTTCCTCATTATGAAAAAATCCATAACATGAATGTGAACACTATAAACATGATTAACCACCGCTATGAACATCACTATTGATCAGCAGTATTCATAATCATGAACCACAAAGTGGACCCCCCATAGTTGTAAGTTGGTCAACAAGCAATTTAAGTATTAGTTACCCAAATTAAATATCAGTTTAGCACCATTCTTGTAGATACTTACCCAGTTATCCATTGAACTAAAAGTAGTTGCCTAGTAGTGACCTGGTAGTTGTTATAGTTACCTAGTGCTATATACATATATATATATATATACACCTAATAATTGCTATTGTACCTATATTAGTTGTTATTGTACCTAGTAGTTGTTATAGTACCTGGTGCTACAGAATCCAACTCAAATCTTCGGGTCCCCACATGTCCCCACCTTGCACCATGCATCCCCGCGCCATGGCGGCCGAGGCTTAGATGGTCGCCAGCCAGTCGCGCCCTGGAGGTCTACGGCGATGGTGGATGTGGATGTTGCTGGTTGGTGGTTTCAGCCATGGTTCATAAGGGGTCAGAATAAGGGTTGTCTAAGGATTTAGAGGGGTTTTCTAAGGGTTTTTGCAAGGGTTTTACAAGGGCTTTACAAGGGTTTTACGACGGTTTTATAAGGGTTGTAACCGTCAATAACGATCCGTAATAGGGGATGATAAGCAGCAATAGTAGCTGAGTAAGGAACAGTATGGGATAATGATCAACAATAATAAAAAACAATAATGGTTAATAATAGGGGATAATAACTAACAGTAGGGGATTTGGCTGGGTTAATAGTAGGAGATATCAAGTGGGATGATGATTGGTTGGTGGCTTGATCGGGAACATTTCACTATTCACAACTGATAATGGTAGGTAGGAGATAATAGCAAACAATATTAAACACTGATATGGCCATGGGTCAATATTAATCAACCAACTAATGGGGGATTTCCGCCAACAATGACAGGGAAAACAATGGTTAATGGTGGGGAACCAGGGGTATGGGGTTTTGACCCACAGCCATATAGATATCCAACAATATAGTTGATTGATAATCACTGGTATTTTTTAAACACTCATAAAATTGATTCACAACTGATAATTGCCAACAATATTGGTTCAACTGCCAGTGATGCCTCAATCAACTATATCAATTGTGGCCAGAATTGCAGTTTCTGAACGTTTGGTCAGCATGCCCAGTGCTACTGGTGACCTTTACCATGGTCACTAGGAATTGGACACCCACCTTCTGAAGTCACCATGGTTGCATCCAACTGCTTCATAAGATGGGTGTCCTACCATGATTATATCCTACCCAAAAAGGTTGAACATAGTGCCTGGTTGTATCCGTTTGCTTCTCGTAAAAACTTCGAAGCAATGGCTTTCTTTAGAAGTTTGGGTTGAATGTTCACTCATCCCCTGGTGTTTCGGTCCAAAGGTCTTCCCGCTTTAAGAGTGAAGCTTGAAACCCATGGTTAAATTCGTTCACTCCAGCACCATGTTTTGCTTCCAGCTGATTCCAGCACGGTCGCAGGTGTGTCGCTGGAACCTTTCAGCGGTGCCAGGCTGGGACCGCGCGGAACAATGGGATGCTGGAAGCGAAGGTTAGCCTGGCTACCCAACCCAACCTACCCTTCCAGTTACCTATGTAGAGGATTGGATGACCAGGATATTAACTAACCTGGTAGGGTTACCAGCCATAGTAAGCCCTCCATCGTTAACTATCCAATTACTTATATCGTAGGCAACCAGCCTATAGCTACTGTATGGATAGGTGGTTAACCACTAGGTAACTATGAGAGGTTACCATCCTATAGATAGTCAACCATCCCTTATTGGGTTTCTGAGTGCCCACTAAGTATAGAGCTTATTGGAACGGTAGGGCAAGGCAGCGATGGCTTTTTTCATAAACAATGGTGGTTTAATTCCACAAACTAATTGATTTATCCAAATTTACATCAAATAACTTAATTCACAGGTGGGTCATCTCCTCAACATGATTGTTCACCATCGTTCATCATCAGTATCCAGTATCCAACATTACAATAGATACAAACCATAAACCAGCGTTGATCGTCATTGACCAACAAACTAAACAAACAATTTGACCATCATCAACTCATCAACTATCATTAGCCATCATTAACCAGCATACCTATCCATTTTCCGGAAGAATCCACGGGATACCCTGGGAAGCCCATTTTTCCCCGGCCGGGTGGATCTCAGCGTGATCAGGTGAGCAATGACACGAGTCCATGGTGCGGGACTGAGTTTCGTTGGAGAATCCGGAGGGTGAAGTGTGCGACCAGGGCTTCGATGCTAGGAATTTTGAAGGTTAAAGAATGGCTGTATGCTTGCCATTGGTTAACCACTTCTTACTGTAGTGGATGGCCATCATTTAGAATGGATGATTTAGAATGAATCACGGCCAACTAAGCATCATGAACCATTGCTATCATTGGTGATAATCGCTGTTGCTGGAGAATACAGAGCGGTATACACCATATAGCAAAATAGCAGTCATCTTACACAACTACTTTAAACAAAGCTGGCCAATAATTTATGGCGCTATTGGAGGGCATTTACAACTTTACAACTGCTAAGTCAACATTACTAGGCCGGTGTTCCTTTCGCACAAGAATGCTGAGTAGAAGATTATACAAAAAAACACCAGTACCTGGATTTCACAGGCTCATGATTTGTTGCACGCTACCGTAATACCTGACTGTTTTGAGAGACTATAACAGTGTTTAATGTGATTGCATGGTCGTTTTTGCATGATGATGGCATGCATGCTCTGGTAGCCTGGCACTGGTCACTCCCCATCTATAGATGGGGAACTTTTTTTAAAATCATTGTTCATTTTAAGGCGAGCATCTTCCAGAGGATATCCACTTCCAATGGTCCCTGAAACACTCCATGAGGTTCCTGCTTTCCAGCATGGCTGAGGTGTTTGTTGCTGGCTGGATGGGATGGAACTCGAAGCATGGTGGCTGAAGTTCCCCTGGAGGACCATCAGCACAGACACGACAGGTGATACTGTTGAGCATGATCCGTCAACAAATATCGTGCTTGGAAACCATCCACTTTTATTGTCCAATTTTATTATGGGCTTGCCAATCCAACCCCTCAATTTTTTGTCCAGAATCACTGAAACATCACTTGAAGTAAACCTATTTGTCACTAAACATCACTCGTAGCTTGTAGCGCTATACTGCTTGGTCTCTTAGCAGATGGTTGTTGATCACCAATGGCCCATTTGGACGATCTCCAAGGGATCACCGGCCCCGCGTGGCCGGCCCCCATGTGTTGGCTCGCTCAGGACATTTGCCATCTCGCGGATCGCTCACTGAGGCCATGGAGCCGGCGTGATGTTGGAACCGAAGTTGTGGGCGTTTTTTCGGCGGTTTTTTATAGGGGATTTGTAGGGATTTGTAGGGATGATTGTGTTTTTATAGGGGAAGCGTAGGGATTTGTAGGGGGTAATAATGGTTAATAGGGTTTTATAGAGGATAAATAGGATTTATAGGGATGATTGTGGTTACTAATAGGGTCATGGTTTTCGATATGATGATGGAGATTCATAGGGGGTTGGAATGGTTAATGATAGGGATTACTAGGGGATAACCACCAACAAGAATGGTCAAACAACTGCTGTATGGGCGTGGTTTTCAAGCCAGTTTGGGAACACCCAAATTTATAGTTGCTTTATTACCATGAGTGATAGTGTTGGATGATTTGGGGGAGTTGGATGGTGAATAAATGTGGGGGTTTCTATAGTTCTTAAGGATGAATGATGGCTTCATAACACTAGTTTTCAACAGTATGACAATTGTTTGTCAATTGTGGATTGATCGATTGTCAAGATATTACGATGATTATGGGAATGGTGGAAAAATGGTTAGTTGTCAACTCTTATGATTTATCAACCAGTTCTCATTATTAACCATTATGCTAGATTAATGATATATCAATATTAGATTAATAATAGATTAAGCACAATGGATTATCAAGTACCATGATTATCAACCAAAATGATTCATTAGCTAGAAATGGTTTGTTGGTTGTTGATTGATGCTTATCGATTGATACAAATAGCCCCTATATATTTATTGATAATTCATATTGTATGATTTATCATTGATTATGGTTAACCATATCATCCACATATGGCTGTGGGTCAAAACCCTGTACCCCTGGCTCCCCTATCATTCACCTCTGTTTTCCCTATTGTTGCTGGTTGGTATCCCCCAGTATTGTTGGTTAATATTGACTCATAGCCATATTGATTAGCCATTGTTAACCACTATGAACCACTATGAACCACTATGAACCACTATTAGCCATTGATTAGCCATTGATTAACATTGATTATGGTTAACCACCATTGATATTAATCATCATTTCAATCATTGTTAACCACTATGAGCCACTGGGTCGTTCAGCCAGCCAGTGTTGACCATCATCATCGTCCCTGTGCGCCGCATAGGCCCAGCTACAGTGTGCCACTGGAGGTTCCGCCGCGGAAACGGCCTCGATCCGCAAGGAATAGTAGTTTACGAGATGGCTAAATATGGCTTTGGGTCATTATTAACCAACCAACTAATGGGGGATTTCCACCAGTCCATCTCTGCGGGAGTTGCGGCCTCTGCTGGGGGTGGGCTCTCACTTCAAGGAAACCGGGATTTCCACCAACAATAAGAGGGAAAACAAGGGTTATCAGGGGGGAACTAGGTGTACGGGATTTTGACCCACTGCCATATTGCTGACCAACAGTAAGAATTGCTAACCAACAGTTCGTAGATTGCAATATTGCTAACCAACATTGTCAACAGAAGAACTGCCAATCTCTGTTAGTGAAGATCTTATTGTTGTTTACTTCAATGGGTCAAAATGAACCCACCAATTTCATGGGGGATAAGAAGCAAGGATAGTAGTGGGAAAAGAAGGGTTAATGATGGGGGAACCAGGTGTGCAGTGTGAACTGACCCATAGCCATACAAATTCCTAATATACTGTCAATGAAATAATGAAGCTGACTGCATTATGAATTGGCGATAGTTTGCCACACTGTGTATTTGCTTATTGCGTTTATTAGTTCATGAGGAAATCATAATTTATCATTGAAAACTATGAACAGTGTATGACAGTGATGAACGACAGGTATTCACAACTGATAGCTGTTATGGACCCAATTCAACCAGTTGTTGAAAGGCAAGGTCCGGGCGCACACGTTGCTCAGACTTGCTCAAGTCCTTGCTAGCAGATGTTCACGTGCTTCATCCCACAGCTTCGGCAAGCGCGCTGATGCAAGCACCAGGTCAGCTACCATTGAATGCAGCAAGATGGGTCAGTCCATGGTCCTCAAAGCCTGTGATTTACCGACCATGGGTCACTTGGGGTGTTGCTCAAAATATCGGTGACCCCGAATCATCCAACAGTGATCGTTCATTCGGAACAAACCAACCATCATTGAGTACCCCAATTTTGAGAAAACAGCATTTTTGTGGTGACCTCAATCACTAGGGAGGATCCAACCCGCAGATTTGGGCCCTGATCCCCCAGCAGATCGACCCAGCAAGTCACATCCCAACAGTGACAGGTGGCTGTAGCTCGGGAGTAGCCCTGACTTGACAGCCACCGAGTTCACTGTCCTATGCGGGTGCCATGGAACCACTGGAGTTTCAGATGCCTTGCATTTCAGCACCTGGGCAGAGTTTCAGTGGTTGTTGGTGCAGCCGTGGTTTTGGTTGTGGTTGGTTGCAGTTGGTCATGGTCGGATATCGATGTAGTGGCTGGTTCTTGTTGATTGTTATTGATTATTTTGGTGTGTTGATTGTTGATGAATATCATTCTTCACGCTGCTATTGCAGCTATCTCTTGTGGTCGAGGTTCTTAGTGATGGCATGGGTTCTGGATTTCGATGTATTTCATTGGCAATCTCATCAAGACACTTGGGAACGGGAAGGGCTGCATGGTTCGCAGCATTGCCAGTGGGCTGCCGAATCGTCGGTGTGCAGTGTGCACCAGGTGGCTGTCATGCCGATCACCCTTCAGAGGTGCTGAGAGTACCATCTGATAACACAGGAATGGATACTTGACAGTTTCTAGATGATTTAGCGAGCAAGGGACTTAGCCATGTTGGCTTGTTGGCAAGCCATCATCAGTCATTTATTGCTGTGTTTCTATGTCATCATGGATTGCTATGTTTCTATGTATTACGATTACTATTATTTTGTATGAATTCAACATCTATTGGAGAATACACCGTTCTATGGCTGTGTTGCCTTACGCAAGGGTAGATACATGGATGATCACCATCGTCTCTGAGGTTCATCGCCTCAAATGCTGCTCCTCAGTCACCAGCTTGCAGTGGAGCAGTGGCACATGGATGGGTAGCACAGCCATCCCAGAAAAGGTTTTCCCATGAACCAACCCATTGATCTGATGGAAGTTGGTGACGCACCCGAGTGATCTGCGATGACATAGTTGTACTCCTGTATGGTGATACGCTCTATGCCTGCAATACTGGGTTCTGAGCAACGGTCAAGATTTGCAGAATCAAACAAAAATTGTCGGGGTCTTCCGGGAAGCAAACTGATGTTCGGAAAACAATATGTAGTACACTTACCAACAGTGATAAACATAACTATAAATAAGCATTAATTTCTTTGCATGTTCCTTGCACCAAAAAGGGTAACATTCAAAACTCAAAGAAACGATACTCGATGCTCTCCAGACTGCGAGGATGGATCACATACCTGGTTGGTGATCCACACTCTTGTTTTTGACCAGTCATATGCAATATGAACTGAATGGATAAGCTGTACAAGCACATATATGCATGCAATGTGCTACTCAGGTGGGAAGTATGCTGAACTACAATGGGGTGGGGGGGCCGGCAGTCCTAAGTTGGATTGTGAACGAATAGGTTCTAGCTGATCCAAGAGGTGCCTTCTACGATGACTCCCTGGGCCCTGAGCTGGGATCCAGCTGAGATTTGCCCCGTCACTGGTGGGTTGTTATGGGTTGATGGTCATATCATATCCCAGTAACGGGCCCCCAGTTTTTGAAATCACAGTGCCAGAGATTCAACGTCGGCTGGTGATATCCCCCCGTCGTGAGAATTTTGGTTTGGGGGAAGTCCCCACATTCAGCGTCAACGTTTGGAACGTACGCCGAAGCCAACGTTACAACGTTAAGTCAGATGTCGAGATCAAGTGCCCAATTTACATCGGACAAGTTCTTGGACAGCTGCCTTTCCTGCGCATTTGCACTACCATGTCAAGGAACAGTGAGTGGTAGCTGATACCTTGCATGATGCAAGAACACTTTTCCAGCTGATATCCATTCTGGACTACCGGACTTTTGTAGGATTTTCTTTGGTGGAATGCTACTAAACCCCAGTGCATCTCACGATTTCTCTATGAACATTGCAACATCCTGTGAGTTTTATCAGTTGAAATTTCCACATGGTGGTTAGTAGTCATCATCAAACACTCTGAGCAATTTGGAACCAGCATCCGCCACCACAGGTGTGAGAGTAGACCATCATCAACCACTATGAACGATGAAGCACGACCCTTCTCATACCTGTAGTGGAGCTGACACTGAACTGCGAGGTGCGACTACACACTGGTGGAGATTTCAGAAGAATGTCCATCAGCAGCCCAGCGAAGATCAATGAGCATAAACCTGCCGGGAAGATACTTCAGATATGGACTTCAAGCCTGAGTTGTATTTCATGAGCTTAGCGCTAGGAGGATCTAGAAGCAGCATTCTCAATACTGTTGAGCTCTTTTTGGAGTCTGGGTGAGTCCCTATTGTTTCAAAGGTGCTTCGAGTTTCTTGAGTCACAAGAAGTTCGGTGTAGAATGACGAGGAATAGTTTAAATGTTAAATAGTTTAGGGACAAGCACTCACTAGTTCAAATCACTTGTAGTACTACAGAACGTGCAACTAATGCAGTACATCTTGTAGCTGAACTGTCGAAGTTGCTACTTGTGGCATCAGAAAGTGCAGCACAGTTCACAGCTGTTCAAAGCAACGCGTGACATGCCTGTTGCTTCGCGAGTGCTCAAGGCATATAACTTTGATTGGCAGCTGTATCACGAGCAGCTCTATTTGGCCAGGCATGCGCGGTGTGAAGCCCATGCACAGATCAGCAGATGCCACCTACCCAGCTGATTGACCAATGTTGCGTTTCAGCGAGAAGGCATCCATTTTGCGTGCCATACCGATAACAGTGTATATATTTTCATATATTTTCTATGTGTATCGTATGTTTTTTTATTTGTGTGATTTGAAATATTTTGAATGATTTTAGATATACTTAGTTGCGTGTAACATGTTTACCCACAGTGATTGAGATGGTGACAGCCTGATTACATTACAGGGCTGGCAAATGGTGAACCAGCGGTGATCGTTTAGCAGTTTAGCATTGATTAACTCAACCATACATGATTCGCATGATTAAGTCTATCATCAAATTGAGTTGATCATCTGAGTTGACGAAGTTGATCATCAAACTAATCATCACCTCAATCATCTATGAGTTGATCATCTATGAGTTGATCATCTGAGTTGATCATCCACGAGTTGATCATCAAACGAATCATCTCAGATGCGAAGCTCATCGCTGTGGGCCCAGATCCGCGGTCTTCTCCGGCGAGTTGCAGCAGTCCCAAAGTGCTGTGCTGCAGCTGTTGGAGGCCGTCACCAGGCGCTGGGCGTGCTGGTTGATGTGGGGAGCTGGGTCAATATTCTCTTTCAATATAGGTTAATAATGGGGATTATTTATAGTGGTTTATATTGGTTAATAAATGTTAATAGTAGGGATCAATAGTGGTTAATAAAAACATTTAGAGTGGTTAACATTGGTGAATAATAGGGATCAATGGGGGATAACCATTGGTTGATGAGACCAATAATGGTTTTACAGAGGATTATAGTGGCTAATAAATGTTAATAATGGGGGTTAATAATAGTGGCGAGCTGGGTCAATAAATGTTGATAATGGGGGTTAATAATAGTTAACTAATATAGGGGATTATCTATAGTGGTTTATAATTGTTAATAAATGTTAATAGGAATCAATAAGGGAGAACCATTGGTTGATAAGACCAATCATTGTTTTATAGGGGATTATAGTGGTTAATATTGGTCAATAATTGATATGGCTACGGCTCAAGCAGTTAACCATCAAAAATGGCGAATAATGATGGGACAATTATGGGACCAGCAACCTATAGGGAACAAAAATACCCATCAATTAATAATAACCTATTGGGTTGCTCGAGCCACTGACAGGTGTATAATATCTAGTCGATTTATGGCTAATAATAGGAGAGAATAGCCAGCAATTACAGGCGATCTAACAGCTATCGGTGGTTCTTTTTAGCCATAGGGGACTCCCAGGTTATGGCTGGTTTTATTAGTGTGAACTGATGGTTGACCATGGTTATTGACAAGGGGATCATAGGGGATATAGCAGTGAATTCTTAAGAGGGATAGCAGATCACATGGGACTAGTTTGGGCAGTTTTGGATGTGAATGGCCAGGAGTAGAGTGGCCATTGACTGCCATATGAGCGACGAGGGGGCCAAGGTTAGCCTGAAACGGTCAGTGGTCGGAGGTGACCATGCTTTCATGAATCTCATTGGAGATCAGCAAAACGGCAATATAGCTTTTGTGGACATGGCTTGTAGAGCCTCTCCTAGGGCATGAATATTCGCCCGCTGTCTCTACACACTCTCATTGCTATACATGTACTGCTTGATACCCGCATCAGCATGGCATAGGCGCTTGTTCATCTAATCAATGTGAATAACGCCTTAATAAAGGAGGGGGAACATAATCATAATATGTGATTGCATTATCTAAATTGTGAACATATTTGAAGGGGTTGGTACGACTGAGTGCAATGAAAAGCTTCCGACGTATGAACTGCGCATGATCTAATCCTCAGCTGTTGATTGTACGGGGTTCAACAAACCCATTTGACATGGTTTCGCAAGTGATTGGTGTCAGCATTATGAGCCATCCCCAGTCGCATGATCACTGTTTGGCAGAGTAGACCTATAATCCGGGGGTACACGATGTGTGGTGACATATGTCCTAGCGGCCTGTTGAATATATAAGCAATTGGTTATTTCTAGTAGATTTTTAGCCTATTTGGTTGGTTGGGTATTGGAGGGCTGGATGAATTGGAAAGTGTACACTTCCCCGTGAAGACAAGTCGCTTGCTCGGGGCTTTCCCTTATCCCGAGGATATACAGTGTGTACAGTGCCAGGGTTTGGTAGCAACAATTCTTCCCACAACTGACCTACAGGAGGCCCATAGCATTCTCTCAGAGAAACCTTGTGCCGACATCATTTCATTGTGAGCTAGTAGCACTAGTAATTAATCCAATAGCATTACCTGGCTGCTTGTTCGTTCTGAAACTGGAATACTTCTTGTTGCTTGATGTTGGGTAGTGATGGCTGATGTTGGATGTTGGGAAATGACTGTCCATGCTGGTTACACAGGGTTGATGTTGGTTGATGTGGGAGCCCTGTAGACATGTTCTCCCGTAGCTGTGAGACACAGGGTTGATGGCTTTCCTGCAGAAACATCAACCTCAAACTGGAATAGGATGGTTGCCATCACAATGGGCTCATAGTTCTGGTTAATATCTGTGGTCCATGTGGTGAATCATTCATTCCAGAAGACTTTTTTTCCATCTTGTGGTGTTTGCGGCAGTTAATTCTGGAATGTGCGA
>VSDK01015532.1:1631-22568 GCA_009767595.1 Symbiodinium kawagutii
TTCCTGCTGTTAAATTTTCCTTTCGGGAATCAAGGGTTCAGGCTGTTTTCCTCCAAATCCTGGCCGGGGAGGCTTTTCAGGCTTTCTTTCAGTTATGGGGCTTAAAAATCGAAAAATCAAAGCTGGATTCCTGCTATTAAACTTTTCTTTCGGGAATCAAAGGGTTCAGGCCGTTTTCCTCCAAATCCTGGCCGGGGAGCTTTTAGAAGCTTTTTTTCCAAAATTTGAAAATCAAAGCTGGATTTCTGCTATTAAATTTTTCTTTCGGGAATCAAAGGGTTCAGGTCGTTTTCCTCCAAATCCTGCCCGGGGAGTTTTCGGAACTTTTCTTTTTCAAATTCTTTGCTCGGAAGCCTCCAAAAGCCCTTCGAAAGCCTCAAACCCTTCCGGAAGCTTCCCGGAAGCCCACGAGAGCCTCCTGGAGGCTGACCAGGCTTGAAATTTGCCGTGGTCGACGCGTCCAACCGGGAAAAAAGTTTTCCTGGACGGCTCCCTGCCCCCCTGCAAAAATTTTGCGGGTCACGGGAATACGCCGTGCCCCTGGGCTAAAAAATCCAGTTTGTCAATGCTGGGAAAAAAAATTTCAAAATCAAACCCGGATTTCTGCTATTAAACTTTTCTTTCGGGAATCAAGGGGTTCAGGCCGTTTTCCTCCAAATCCTGGCCGGGGAGCTTTTAGAAGCCTTTTTCAAAAATTTGAAAATCAAACCCGGATTTCTGTTATTAAACTTTTCTTTCGGAAATCAAAGGGTTTAGGCCGTTTTCCTCCAAATCCTGGCCGGGGAGGCTTTTCAGGCTTTCTTTTTGTTGTGGGGCTTCAAAATCGAAAAATCAAAGCTGGATTCCTGCTGTTAAATTTTCCTTTCGGGAATCAAGGGTTCAGGCTGTTTTCCTCCAAATCCTGCCCGGGGAGGCTTTAGAGCCTTTCTTTCAGCTACTGTGCTTAAAAACAATGGGGTTGTAAAGCACAAGCAAGGGCTAAAAAAAAAAGATGTTTACATTATCTAATGAAAAGGGTTTACTTGGGCGGGTAGGATAAATCAACAAAATACAACACAGCATGGTATAAGATCACTGTCAAACAGTGCGTTAGACCCTAAACCCTAAACCCTAAACCCTAAACCCTAACAAGAACAAGAACAAGAACAAGAACAAGAACAAGAACAAGAACAAGAACAAGAACAAGAACAAGAACAAGAACAAGAACAAGAACAAGAACAAGAACAAGAACAAGAACAAGAACAAGAACAAGAACAAGAACAAGAACAAGAACAAGAACAAGAACAAGAACAAGAACAAGAACAAGAACAAGAACAAGAACAAGAACAACAAGAACAACAACAAGAACAACAACAAGAACAACAACAAGAACAACAACAAGAACAACAACAAGAACAACAACAAGAACAAGAACAAGATCAAGAACAAGAACAAGAACAAGAACAAGAACAAGAACAAGAACAAGAACAAGAACAAGAACAAGAACAAGAACAAGAACAAGAACAAGAACAAGAACAAGAACAAGAACAAGAACAAGAACAAGAACAAGAACAAGAACAAGAACAAGAACAAGAACAAGAACAAGAACAAGAACAAGAACAAGAACAAGAACAAGAACAAGAACAAGAACAAGAACAAGAACAAGAACAAGAACAAGAACAAGAACAAGAACAAGAACAAGAACAAGAACAAGAACAAGAACAAGAACAAGAACAAGAACAAGAACAAGAACAAGAACAAGAACAAGAACAAGAACAAGAACAAGAACAAGAACAAGAACAAGAACAAGAACAAGAACAAGAACAAGAACAAGAACAAGAACAAGAACAAGAACAAGAACAAGAACAAGAACAAGAACAAGAACAAGAACAAGAACAAGAACAAGAACAAGAACAAGAACAAGAACAAGAACAAGAACAAGAACAAGAACAAGAACAAGAACAAGAACAAGAACAAGAACAAGAACAAGAACAAGAACAAGAACAAGAACAAGAACAAGAACAAGAACAAGAACAAGAACAAGAACAAGAACAAGAACAAGAACAAGAACAAGAACAAGAACAAGAACAAGAACAAGAACAAGAACAAGAACAAGAACAAGAACAAGAACAAGAACAAGAACAAGAACAAGAACAAGAACAAGAACAAGAACAAGAACAAGAACAAGAACAAGAACAAGAACAAGAACAAGAACAAGAACAAGAACAAGAACAAGAACAAGAACAAGAACAAGAACAAGAACAAGAACAAGAACAAGAACAAGAACAAGAACAAGAACAAGAACAAGAACAAGAACAAGAACAAGAACAAGAACAAGAACAAGAACAAGAACAAGAACAAGAACAAGAACAAGAACAAGAACAAGAACAAGAACAAGAACAAGAACAAGAACAAGAACAAGAACAAGAACAAGAACAAGAACAAGAACAAGAACAAGAACAAGAACAAGAACAAGAACAAGAACAAGCACAACCACGACCACGACCACGACCACGACCACGACCACGACCACGACAACGACAACGACAACAACAACAACAACAACAACAACAACAACCAAAGGAAAAATAAAAAACAGAATCGACCAAACATTTTTTTTCAAACTGGCTGCGGCTGATGTTATGTAGCTGATGATTAGGGCCCTGTTAAATCCATAAAGCAGCGATATACCCATCGATTGGAGGAGCCTTGTTGCATCTGTTAATTGGCATGGTGTCATGTCGGTAGGACGCAGTGTTGTGTTGTGATAAGTGCGGGTTTATTCTTATATTATATGTTTTCTGGGTGTATCTTCCTAGACCGTATCCATTCACTGTCGCGCCTATTGACTCATTGACCAGTGGAGCGTGACACCTGTTAATTAGTGCGTCTTCGCGTCTCTAGATTGGCGCGGGGTTGCAACCATGGATTAGGCGGGGTTTTGTGTCTAGATGCAGGGTTATGTCCATAAATCATTGTAGCTTTTTGCGCCTACCGGCTCGTGGAGTGTTGCGCCCATGTTAATTCCATGGATTGGCGCCGAGTTATCTTCGTGGATAGCGCAAGCTTCTGTCCATAGGTCTGCACAAGGTTGTGTGCATGATCAGCGCGGTTTTGTTTCGATAGATCACTATGTTTGTTTTGTCTGCCGTTGCCTGCCGATTGGTGGAGCGTCTGCTCTATAAATCGGCCTCGTGTTGCGCCCATTACTTGGCGCAGTCTTATGTCATCTTACGTCTAGAGATTAGTGCGAGTTTACGTCCACCGATGAGCGCAAGGCAATGTCCCGAGATTGGGGCGGGGTTCTGACCATAGATTTGCGCGGGTGCATTTTCATAGCTAATGTGGGCTTGTGTCCATAGATTTGCACGGGATCCTGGCCATGATTTGCACGTTTTTTCTCTGCCTAGGGGCTAGTGGAGCATTTAGTCCATAAATAAGCCTGGTGTTATATCCATTGATTCTTATTCATTGACGCCATGCTGTGTGTATAGATTAGTGTGGGGTTATGTTCATAGATTAGTGCGGGGTTACGTCAATAGATTAGCGCAGAGCTATGTCCATAGAGTGTGTCGGGCTAGGGCCATAGATTAGTGCGGAGTTGCATCCATAGATGAGTGGAGGGTTATGTGCATAGATTAGTGCCAGGTTACATCCGTAGATTAGTGGGGGGTTATGTCTATAGATTAGTGGAGGGTTAAGCTATGTCCATGGATTAGTGGGGGGCTATGTCCATAGATAAGTGCTGGATTACGTGCATAGATTAGTGCGGGGTTACGTCCATAGATTCGTGGAGGGTTATGTTCATAGATTAGTGCGGGGTTACGTCCATAGATTCGTGGAGGGTTATGTTCATAGATAAGTGCGGGGTTACGTCCATGGATTAGTGGAGGGTAGTGTCCATAGAGTGTGTGGGGCT
The DNA here is from genome assembly GCA_009767595.1 of Symbiodinium kawagutii. Taxonomy (NCBI): domain Eukaryota; class Dinophyceae; order Suessiales; family Symbiodiniaceae; genus Symbiodinium; species Symbiodinium kawagutii. The sequence goes on from VSDK01015532.1 coordinate 5,530, forward strand.
GCAGCCATAGATTAGTGCGGGGTTGCATCCATAGATTAGTGGAGGCTCATATCAATCATTCGTGGAGGATTATGTCCATAGATTAGTGGAGAGTTATGTCCATAGATTGGTGCGGGGTCACAGCCATAGTTTAGTGCAGAGCTATGTCCATAGATTAGTGAGGGGTTACTTCCATAGATTAGTGTGGGGTTGCGTCCATAGATTAGTGCGGGGTTACCTCCATAGATTCGTGGAGGGTTATGTCCATTGATTAGTGCGGGGTTACGTCCATAGATTAAGGGAAGGTCCATAGATTAGTCCGGGGTTGCGTCCATAGATTAATGCGGGGTTACATCCATTGGTTAGTGCGGGGTTATGTCCATAGATTAGTACAATTTACATGTCCATACATATGCGGGGTTACGTCCAAAGATTAGTGGAGGGTTATGTCCATAGATTAGTGCGGGGCTATGGCCATAGATTTGTGCGGGGTTATGTCCAAAGATTAGTGTGGGGTTATGTCTATAGATTGGTGCGGGGTTGTGTCCATGGATTAGTGCGGGGTTGCGTCCATAGATTAGTGGAGGGTGATGTCTATAGATTAGCGCCAGGTTACGTCCATAGATTTGCGCGGGGCGATGTCTATAGTAGATTAGTGGAGGGTTGCGTTCATATATCAGTGGAAGGTTATGTCCATAGATTAGTGCAGGGTTATGCGCATAGATTAGTGCAGGGTTATGTGCATAGATTAGTGCCGTGTTACATCCATAGAGTAGTGGGGAGCTATGTCCATAGATTAATGCGGGGTCACGTCCATAGATTAGTGGAGGGTTATGTACATAGATTAGTGGAGGGTTATGTCCATAGATTAGTGCGGGGTTGCTTCCATAGATTTGTGGGGAGCTTTGTGAATGGATTAGCGAAGGGTTACTTCCGTAGATTAGTGCGGGGTTGCGTCCATAGATTGGTGCGGGGTTGTGTCCATAGATTCGTAGGGTTATGTCCATAGATTAGTGGAGGGTTACGTCCATAGATTAATGGAAGGTCATGTCCATAGATTAAGCCCGGGTTGCGTCAATAGATTACTGCGGAGTCACGTCCATAGATTAGTGGAGGGTTAAGTCTGTACATTAGTAGTGGGTTATGTCCATAGATTAGTGCGGGGACACATCCATAGATTCGTGCGGGGTTACGTCCATAGATTCGTGCAGGCTTACGTCCATAGATTAATGCGGGGTTGCGTCCATATAGATTGATGGAAGGTTATGTCCATAGATTAGTGGAGGGTTGTGTCCATAGATTAGTGCGCTGATATGTCCATAGATTAGCGCAGTGGTACGTCGATGGATTGGTGGGGGGTATGTCCATAGATTAGTGCGGGGTTACGTCCATAGATTCGTGCAGGCTTACGTCCATAGATTAATGCGGGGTTGCGTCCATATAGATTGATGGAAGGTTATGTCCATAGATTAGTGCGCTGATATGTCCATAGATTAGCGCAGTGGTACGTCGATGGATTGGTGGGGGGTATGTCCATAGATTAGTGGAGGATTATGTCCATAGATTTGCGCGGGGTTTGCGTCCATGGATTGGGGGGTTTCTGTCCAAAGATTAGTGGAGGGATATGTCCATAGACTAGTGCGGGGTTACGTCCATAGATTGGTGCGGGGCTACGTCTATAGATTAGTGCGGGGTTGTGTCCATAGATTAATGCGGGGTTACATCCATAGATTAGTGCGGGGACACATCCATAGATTCGTGCGGGGTTACGTCCATAGATTCGTGCGGGGTTACGTCCATAGATTACTGCGGGGTTGCGTCCATATAGATTGATGGAAGGTTATGTCCATAGATTAGTCCGGTGCTGCGTCCATAGATTAGTGCGGGGTTACGTCCATAGATTAGTGCGGGGTTGTGTCCATACATTAGTGAGGGGTTGTGTCCATACATTAGTGCAGAGCTATGTCCATAGATTAGTGAGGGATGAGGTCCAGAGATTAGTGCGGGGTGGCGTCCATGGAGTAGTGCAGGGTTATGTCCATAGATTAGTGCGCTGATATGTGCATAGATTAGTGCAGTGGTACGTCGATGGATTGGCGGGGGGTATGTCCATAGATTAGTGGAGGATTATGTCCATAGATTTGCGCGGGGTTTGCGTCCATGGATTGGGGGGTTTCTGTCCAAAGATTAGTGGAGGGATATGTCCATAGACTAGTGCGGGGTTACGTCCATAGATTGGTGCGGGGCTACGTCTATAGATTAGTGCGGGGTTGTGTCCATAGATTAATGCGGGGTTACATCCATAGATTAGTGCGGGGACACATCCATAGATTCGTGCGGGGTTACGTCCATAGATTCGTGCGGGGTTACGTCCATAGATTACTGCGGGGTTGCGTCCATATAGATTGATGGAAGGTTATGTCCATAGATTAGTCCGGTGCTGCGTCCATAGATTAGTGCGGGGTTACGTCCATAGATTAGTGCGGGGTTGTGTCCATACATTAGTGAGGGGTTGTGTCCATACATTAGTGCAGAGCTATGTCCATAGATTAGTGAGGGATGAGGTCCAGAGATTAGTGCGGGGTGGCGTCCATGGATTAGTGCAGGGTTGCGTCCATAGATTAGTGCGGGGTTACGTCCATAGATTAGTGCGGGGTTGTGTCCATACATTAGTGAGGGGTTGTGTCCATACATTAGTGCAGAGCTATGTCCATAGATTAGTGAGGGATGAGGTCCAGAGATTAGTGCGGGGTGGCGTCCATGGAGTAGTGCAGGGTTATGTCCATAGATTAGTGCGCTGATATGTCCATAGATTAGCGCAGTGGTACGTCGATGGATTGGTGGGGGGTATGTCCATAGATTAGTGGAGGATTATGTCCATAGATTTGCGCGGGGTTTGCGTCCATGGATTGGGGGGTTTCTGTCCAAAGATTAGTGGAGGGATATGTCCATAGACTAGTGCGGGGTTACGTCCATAGATTGGTGCGGGGCTACGTCTACGTCTATAGATTAGTGCGGGGTTCCGTCCATGGGTTGTGCGGGGTTACGTCTGTAGATTAGTGGGCGGTGATGTCTATAGATCAGTGCCAGGTTACGTCCATGGATGGGGGCACCCAACCCCAAAAAACATAGCGACAAGCCATTACGAGCGACAACCAACGAACAACAGCCACAACCACCACCACAACAAACAACAACCAACAACCAACAACCAACAACCATAAACCAACCACAAACCAACCAAAAACAAACAATGGCCAACAACTATCAACATAATTTGTCAAATCGCTGCGGCAGGTGTGTTGCTGTTGCTGCGCGGTGTTACTGTGTGTGTGTGTGTGGTTGGCCGGAGCCATTGCTGCAATGCGCGCTGGCCGGAGCCAGGCTGTATGCGCGTCCTCGGGTGACCGAGCCCACCCACTGCAGGTCTAGGCCAGGTAACCCAGATTGGACCACACTTGCATAACTGAGGACCCCTCCCCGGCGCACTCCACCCCAAAGAGCTATGTAATGAACCCACGTCGTAAACGATTCGGGGCGCCCCAAAATTGAAAAAAATGATCGACAGGGTTCACTACCTTCACCTCACCCGCCAATGGGCCAGAGGGGTTTTAGACAGACACCGCTTGGTTCAGTCGACGGCACTTTGGAGACTTGGTTCTTGAATCCGGCCGACGACTCGGTGATCTGAATGGTGGAGGCGCTTGTTATGCATCGGTGGACCGCTCCGGTAGAAACCCGTTAGGCACTGCCCTGACAGCCAACAACCCAGCCACCCTCTGCGCGTTACTAGTGTCATGCTTACTGCTGTGTGCATGTGTGCGCGCGGTAAATGTTTGTTGTGCTGCTGTTGCTGCTGTTCCTGCCTCAAGTCACAAAACCCGCTCCAACTCATCCACCAATACACCAAACACTTGTCTTAATTCTAAACAAGAAGAACTTGGAATGAAAACTAGACCGACAAAACCACAACAACAACGATGCAGACTAAAGGCCACAACAAACACAATAAGTAAACAAATTAAGAACAATCCATAATCAAACAAACCACATATTCAATACCTATTAACATCATATACGTCTATATGCATATGTTGATTTATTCAAATACTCAATTTGTTTAGGTAATTAAATTGAATTAGGCTGAAAAATAAACCCTAAATCCAAATATATATATATATATTATATACATTTATTAATTTGTTATTTGTTATTTTTACTCATCCTGGTGCGGCTGAGCGCAGGATATGGCGAACTCAAACATCCCAAGTAATCAGCCATTCAGAAAATGTTTCAGCGCGCCTTCTCACGCAGGAGGGTTGCCTTGCAAGCAAAGCCGAAGTCCAACTCTGGAACTCTGTCCTTTGAAAATGCTGAAAAAATGAACATATATACATATATGCGTATATATATATATAGATGTGTATATGTGTATATTTATTTATATATATATATATGTGTATTTGTGTGTATATATATATGTATGTGTGTATATATGCGTATTTATATGAAAATATATATATATATACACATGTGTATACTAATTAATTAATCACATATATTCAAATATAATTAGTCTAACACTCAACAATACTCTTAATATACGTCTTTATAAAATACTCTAAATAATGATCTCAAGTCGACTTGAACACATCTTTATGGCGCCTTGGATTTTGTGCCTTCTGGTTGATGTCTCAAACTTTTCATTCAGAAAAAGCCACGAGGATATCTGGAGCACATCCAACATGAGGCCAGCACAATCTCAGCATCACTGTAGTGCTTGTAACGCCTCCACCACAGGAGGCACATATGCGCAAACGACAGGGTACGTGCACGCTTCCATCATCATGTCCATGACATTTCATTATTTGCAATCATCTACTGTTTACGATTATCTACAACTCACGAAGCAAAACCTTTTGTTTTCCCAACCGAAGATTCCTAAAGCCTGCACCCGAATTATTTTTCCCTCTCAATCGATTGACGCCCTTGTTGAAGTTGCGCCAATCATGTTGTCTAAGTTGCGAGTTTTCTTGGAAGAGTTGCCAACTTTTGGTCGTGGAAGCGTCACAAGATTCAGCTTCTCCCAATATTTTGCTAAATCGCAGTCAGCTGCCACTGTGTCTTCCAGATTAACGTCTCTTCCGAAAGCACCACCCTCAAAGCACATCTATTTTGGACATCTCTATACCCCTGCCATCGTTTATTCATCACATGTGTCCACATGCATGTGTGTGCGTATGTTCGCACACTCGTGCGTGCTGCAAAAGATTTGCGATCTTGACCTGGGATGACCTAGGGCTATCTCGGCAGCAAAACAACCAGGTGGCAACGATAGAATCTACTATGAAGATCTATGAAGTAGTTGCTTCAAAAGGAATATGATTTCAGGACAGCTTGTGTCGAATTTGCCAACAAGTAGACTAAGTAGAAGTCAAGATCATACTGAAGTGTTAAAGCGAAGATGTGAAGATCGTACTGAAATGCTACAGGGAGGATGGGAAGACGGGCCGTGCAAATTCACTCCGCTTTGTGCCTCCTTGCCATGCCAGGTTTTGGCTCGAGATCGATGATAGGCCTGTCCTCAGGCCACCGACATTGAAAACAAGCAAAAGAAGAAATCAAATAAAATGATTCAAACAGAAAAAGAAGAAATAGGAGAAATCGGAGAAATAGAAGAAATAGAAGAAATAGAAAACATAGAAGAAATAGAAGAAATAGAAGAAAGAGAAAACATAGAAGAAATAGAAGAAATAGAAGAAATAGAAGAAATAGAATAGAAAGCACCATGTTGAACAGAATGCTGAACCATGCTTTGAATCCTGAAAGACATGGAACAGCGGGGTCTTGCTCATGTCTTCTAAATGATTCAGCGAGCCATACACACATTCTCCTTGAATCCCTTTTCTTTGCGAAACATGGATTGAATCCTTCAATTTATCCTTTCTTGCAATCGATCTGAATCTGGAGCACCGCGCCTCCATCTTTGTGGCGGCTGGAGCAGCACCTGCACTCAACACTCTTTGACTGGCGCTCAGGTCCCGTCCCAACGCTTCCAACTCTTCGAACTCTTCCAATATGTAAGGAGAGATAAATAGATAGATAGATAGATAGATAGATAGATAGATAGAGAGATAGATAGATAGAGAGATAGATAGATAGAGAGATAGATAGATAGAGAGATAGATAGATAGAGAGATAGATAGATAGAGAGATAGATAGATAGAGAGATAGATAGATAGAGAGATAGATAGATAGAGAGATAGATAGATAGAGAGATAGATAGATAGACAGATAGACAGATCGATCGATGTATGTATGTATGTATGTATGTATGTATATAGATATATATGTATGTATGTATGTATGTATCTATCTATGTATCTATGTATCTATGTATCTATGTATCTATGTATCTATGTATGTATGTATGCATGTATGTATGTATGTATCTATGTATCTATGTGTCTATGTATCTATGTATCTATGTATCTATCTATCTATGTGTATGTGTATGTGTATGTGTATGTGTATGTATATGTGTATGTGTATGTGTATGTATATGTATATGTATATGTATATGTATATGTATATGTATATGTATATGTATATGTATATGTATGTATGTATGCATGTATGTATTTATTGATTTATTTCTTTGATTCTTCTAATTTCTAAGTCTTAATTTGTTTCATAGATCCTGTAAAGAAGTCCTGAAGAGTGTCCCGCAGGTCCTTCTTGGGCTTGCTCCGCAAGAAACCTGCCCCAAAGAGTGAAAACACATAGATCTACCCCTGCTTCACGTTAAAAGAAGGTCTTAAATGAATTCAAATTTGTATATGTATTTACAAAACATGGCAATATCTTGCAGCTCTTCTCTGCACTTTGGGCCTTTGCATCTTTGCCCCAGCAATGGCCTCAGTGTCGGATGCAAAGAGAAAGCAAATCCGACCTCACCGGTTTCCTTCCGCGGTGGCTATGAGACGGAGGAAAAACTAGTTTGGTTGGATTTGTTTGATTTTTTTTTTTTGGGATTTGGCTTCAAACTTTCACCGCAAGTCATTCTTGACCCTCACACCAGCAAAATTCCGTAACGCCAGACCTGCCATCAAGTCAAACCGTCAAGTGTATCAAGTGTCCAGGCTTCATCTTTATGGACAAACTTCTGTGGCTCAGCATGTTGCGGTTTGGTTTCTGCCTTTTGCTTCTTGAGAGTCTTGTGAAACGAGTCTAAGGATGCAACTGGAGATAGCGTTTCCAACAGACTTTTTCGTTCTTTCTCCTTACCAGGTGGCTTGGCAGGTCTTGCAATGGCTGGGGCTTTCTCTGCCAAGTCCTTGAAAAATCTCTTGGTCTTCCGGTCCGAGATGTCCAATTTTAGATTCGCCAGACGGATACCAAGCTCCTGGATACCAGTAGAGTAGATAAACTGAAGGGCGAGCGAAGCGGGATGTGAAGTTGAAGAAATGCAATGTGAGGCAATCAGAAGACGAAAGACTTGGAAGACAAGTCCCATGAAACAAACAGATTCAGAGATTGTCAAAGAAGGGCGTAAGCGGCTTACGATGGCTTACGATGGCTTACGTTTCTTGTGCTCTCAGAGATCCTTTCGCGAATTGACCACGGCCTCGGTGCCCCGGAACTCCAACTATTCAAAGGCGCAGTGCATTGATACTTCTCTCTGCAACGTGCGCCCAACATTTGCCCCACCAACACAACACATCAAAACACATCAAAACACATCAAAACACATCATAACACTGTAACAACATCTTAAGACTCTAACAATCTACGACAATCTATAACATATCATCACGGTCAACTTGGAGAAGTTACCAAAACGCTGACTATAGGCAAGGATTTGTGCTCTAGGACTTTATGGCTCAGAGTTTATGGTTTTAGGATTTGGGGTTTGGGGGTTTAGGCTTGCTATTTTGGAGAAGCAAAAAGCAATGGGTTTGCATAGGACCTTGACCATCAAGAATGACCAACGATTGCGTACTTCCAAGTTGGGAGGTGCATGTTGGGAAATGGTGGTAATTTCAACACTGCCGATAGGAACAGAGAACATGTTGTCCCCCAAACTGCTCTGCGTACAGTCCAGTACCCAACGCCATTGTTTCTACAATCTGTATCCGAAACGCCATTTGTTTCTACAATCCCTATCAGGGTCCCTATCTCATCGTATCTCTTTGTTGAAGATCATCACTGTCTACGACTCCAGCTTTGCAACGAAGAAAACACACCAGCGTTGAGGGAATGGCCTCTCAAACCTTTGCATTGGAAAGGAAAACCTGTTGCTTTCTTTGTCTGTCCTGATCCCTGTTGCTTTGCAAAATCCATCATCTGATGGTCTTGACACATTTCTCGGTTTGGATGCTGGGATGTAGGATGATAGCTTACAATGCTTGCAGGAGCTTTTCATGCAGACTTCCAAGCGTTCCTCGAGCTCACCCGTTTGGAGGCAAACCATCTAATGATTTAGCTTGGAATGAACGATGGAGTCAAATGCACTGAGCCAAAAAAAATTGAGAAATCATGTGCCAGAAAATTGTCACTGCGTTCACCCGCCCTGGCTTTCATTACTTAATTGTTCAATTGGCTGAAAATTGACATGCCTTAAACTTTTACCGTACATTTCAGTCTTGCGCTTGTCCTGACCTTGTTGTTGTCGGTGCTATGCGACCTGTTTCGCTGGCCATTTTGGTGCTCCAAAAGTCAACCTTTTGCATCAACGCCTTGGCTGCTCCGTTGCATCGTTTTATTTTCAATCTCGGCTCTTCCTTTTTTCCCTCTCTGAGCCTCCACGGTTTCTATGAACCTGTGACTGAGAACTTTGACAACATGCACTTCAAGAAATCACAAGTACAGACAACGATTCAGTTGTGTCTGGCAAGGCTGCTTTAAGTATGAGTTTGCGAGAAGGCAAAATCTCAACGGATGACTGCGAAAAGACATGCAGAAACAAAATCCCAACGGACGATTGTGAAAAGACATGCAGACTAGCCAAGTGAGCACTATACCATACTATACCGCCAACAGCAAGGCAAGCAAGTCTGGTAACATGAGGGGACAATGGCAACTCGTTGCATCATTAAGCTACAATTTGTTGGCAAAACTCTCGAGAAAAATTAGACCTCGGCCGCCCTTTTCCTTGAAGTAATCAGATTTGTTAAAAAACCGTTTTCCTTTCCACTATCATCGCCCAAGATTGCCACAGGATGCCAAAAGATTGATCAACTATAGGTACTAAATATTTTCTACCGCACTGACAAACACTTTGGCCAATGGCAAATCTGAGATTTGTCAAAGCCAATTGCATCTTGTACGCAGTGAGGAACCGTTCTTGTACAAACCTGAACCTGGGAACCCTGACCTGTGAAGACCTGGGACCTGTGACGCTCAGAACGTTTCCGTTAGCTCCTTGGAAATCTTTGGGAACGAAGGACGCCTTCGCTTGCTTTCATGATATCCAAAAGTGAGGTCATACCGTTCTTTGAAAACAAACGCGCAATTCAACCATTCTTTCAACCTTTTACAAAATTCAAACCTTTCTTTGGTTCAGCATGTTATTTTCAACCTTCCAAATTTACACAAAGCAGCACCAAGCTTGTAGGGTCCTGGCGACGCACCCTCTAAACTTTCAAAAATTCAAACCCCACAATTCCAATAGCGGAAAAGTTTGGCTTTGAAGTTGAATCCTGTTCTCAAAAGATCAAAGGTTTTAGGTTCCATTTAGCAATTTGAATTTTGAAATTGAAATGCTAAATAACATATAAATGTAAGTATATATTCATGTGTTATATATTGTATCTATATTTAAATTTGTACATATATATATATATATAGAGATTTCTATATATATATATATATATATAGATTTCTATATATATATATATGTGTGTGTATATATGATTTAAAATCGATTTCTTTGTCTTGGATTCCGAGCGTCTCCATCTCCACCGCGGCCGCTACGCAGCAGCTGCCGAAGCTCCAGAACTTCTTCCACCTGGCAAAGCACCCGAACGCCCTGCGCCCGGCACTCCAAGAGAAGTTTCTTCGACATTTTGAACTCTCAAACCCCCCCGCGGCCGCTACGCAGCAGCTGCCGAAGCTCCAGAACTTCTTCCACCTGGCAAAGCACCCGAACGCCCTGCGCCCGGCACTCCAAGAGAAGTTTCTTCGACATTTTGAACTCTCAAAAGAAACCAACAACCTTAACTCTGTTAAGAAAACTCCTCTCTTAACAAACGTCTCTTAAGACCTTTCTGAAAACCTGCAACGCTGGAACTGGACAACTTGAATATCACTTTCTCAGCTCTTTGAGTTCCTAGGATGACCCTATGCCAACCCGAACAAATCTTTGACGATTCAAATTTTGAGCGTAGCAACTTCTGACTAACCTTGAATTATTGAATCTTTGCTCCACTGTGACACACCTCATAACTTGAGCGATTTTAAAGAAACCACAAGAACACATAAGACAAAAGATCACATAACACGCGAGATCAAACTGAAAGCGCTTTGAGTTTCATGTTCTTCTGCAAGTGAATTTCATGTCGTTTCATGGCTCACAGCAATGGATGAGCTTGCTGAAAGCATCGAAGATGTCTCCGCTGTCATTCTCAGCTCTTCATTCTGTTGTGAATTGCAAAGCTGGGCGTTGCATGCTTGCATTTGTTGCATTTGTTGCATTTGTTGCGTCTGCATTTGCAAACAAGTGCCATCATCATGATGTGTCAGAGTCGCTTTTGGAGTTGCTGTGTCCGTCCAACATGTCTGCCACACCAGCTGCGCAAGCATCTCATTCCTCGTGCACGATACAAAAAACTCAGGTTGCATCAAAAAACTTCTTGCAAATGCAACACGTTTTTCATGCATTCATCATTTCATCATTTCATCATTTCATCATTTCATCATTTCATCATTTCATCATTTCATCATTTCATCATTTCATCATTTCATCATTTCGTCATTTCGTCATTTCGTCATTTCATCATCTCATCATCTCATCATTTCATCATTTCATCATTTCATGATTTGATCATTTCATCATTTCATGATTTGATCATTTCATCACTTCATCGCACATCGCTTCGTCCAAGAGGCTGAAATTCGATCGCGTTGACGCAATTGAAATATTCAACGCGCAGGCTGTCAATCCTGCGACTGATGGAGCTCTGCTAACGCTTCTGCTTCTGTTGTTTTTGGTGGGGGTCATGCAACTTTATGCAATGCGAACACAATGTGAACATGTGCACTCTTTGATGTCTTAACTCAGCATGTCCTTTCCCTGTCTTCAAAATATCCGGAGTACTTCCTCAGTGCAGCTATTAAACAATCAGCGATGTCAAGCTCGAAACAAACTTCCTTCAACAAAAAAGAACTCTGGAGGCTTGTGGCTTTTATTCTACGCATTAGATTCCTCTGTGCCTCCACTCAGTGAGCCTTGTCAAGTCAGTGGGGTGATTTATGCAGTACTTGCCGAAGCACTCGTACTCAAGGTCAAAGAAATGAAGCACCTGTCATGGGCACAAAGAAAGCACTTCAAAGCACTTCAAAGCACTTAGGCGTGTGCCTTAAGCATGTTTTCTTCTATGTTGTTCTCCTATGTTTTTCTTAAGCATGTTTTTCTTCTCTTTCGCATGTTTTCTTTCGCTTTCTGTTTTGAAAAAGGACCTGATCCACTCGGGCTCGTTGCTCGTAGATGGGCTCCTGGTCCTCAGGCTCCTGGCTAACCCATGATTTGTAAAGAGGAAGGAAGAGTAAGAAATATGCGGAAACCAGCTGCTTCCAGCTGCTTCCATGCTTTCTATTCATTTCTCTTTAAAGACAATAATAAAGAGTAAAGAATGAAGGAAGAATATTATAAAGAGAATAATAATTAGAACAGTACAAAGTAAAGAGAATAGTTCAAAGAATAGTAAAGAGTGGTAAGAAAGTAAGCAAAATTGTGAAGAATGACAGAAGTTTCAAAGAAAAATCGCTTTTGCAGAACGCACTCATTGCAGAATGTTGCATCACCGACAGGATCAAGTGTTAGTGCCTTGCCGAAGACGTGAAAAGAAAGGCAAAATTGACGTGTGAGCTTCTGGTTGGAAAACATTCCAAAAACGAATCAAGGTTTCTCGGATTTCAATGACACTTTTGTTGCGCCTATGCCCAGGAAAAGGGTACTTAGGATGCAGAAACTTGCCAAGGGGAAGTAACGTAGATATGTGTGAGATGGGAGGAACGCGATTGTCGTGAGGACCCAGGAGGGAGTGGAATTGAAAGTGGTTCCTCCCGAAGACTGGAACTCAGCTCAGGGTGAACTGAACTGTCTCGTCTTCCGCTAACTGCTAACAGTTCAGCTACTTCATTTGCTGGGGTTCGTATCTTTGCGAAGCTTGCTGCGGTGTTCTTGTTCACGTTCAAAGAATTTCAACTCTGCTGGCGCCCAAGGTGGAATTCATCTGGCGCGACCCAGAGGTATACGTGTTTCGATCATTTGCAGGTTGTTTCCATCAGAAACTTTTGTCAGACTCTTTTTGTTCTGCAAAAAGTTCTGGGAAACTTCTTTATGTAAAGTTCTTGACCATACGCAAACTCGTGGAGGTTGAAATGGGGCGGGTCAGAGGCATCAAGCGAGACGCAACATGGCCTTTTTCTTGGTCACGGTGAGGCGAAGAGAAAGAGGTAGGCTTCTGTTTAGCAAAGGGTCTGTGCAAGGAACCTTGCGACTTTAACTCCAGGAAGCTACGGCACTCTTGACGTCCATCAAGGGGAAGCAAAGCAAATGCTAAGGCCCTGAGAGCCCTGAGAGAGGCAGAGTATGAAATGGGGAGTCCCTCAAAGGGGAGAGAGAGGCTAGTGTCAGGCGAAACTTGTTGGCTGATTCTCGATGCATTCGTGTCGATGAGAGGACTGCAACATGAGGAAGAAAGAGCCTCAAATCAAACACCCTGATTTGAGACACTTGTTCTTTTAGCCTGGGCATCCACTTTGAGAAGATATTCTGTACTTTGAGACCATAGGAAAAAAAAACATATATGTATATAAATATATATATATAATTCGCGAGACATGACAAGACGCTCTTGCGGAACGCTTTCTGCAACACTTCTGAAAGGCACATCTGCAGAACATTGCAGAACCCTCCTTTGCAACGCCCTTGTGTAACACTCTCGCAGGACATCAGAAGCACTGGAATCACTTTGAATGACAATGAATGAATATATAAATATTCAAATAAATAGACAAATAGATGAATGAAGAATTGAATAAATAGACAACCAAATAAATAGATAAATAGTTAAATAGAGAAACAAATAAAAGAATAAATAGATAAATAGATAGATAGGTAAATAAATACATAAATAAACACATACATAGATAGGTAAATAAATAAATAGATGAATAGAGAATCTATAGATAAACAAATAGGCACATGCATAAATTGATAAATAGATAAACAAACAATAAATGGATGAGTAAACAAATAGACAAACAAACAATAAATAGACAAATAAAAAACAAATGAATAAATAAATAAACGAAGAAATGTTTAAATAGCTGAATAGATAAATAAATAAACGCACAAACAAATGAATGAATAAATAAGTAGATAAATGAATGAATAAATAAACAAATAGATAAACACAAAAACAAACAAATACATAATCAAACAAACAAATCAAAAAACAAATAGACAAATCAATAAACAAACAAATAAAAAAATAAATACATAAATAGATAAATAAAAAATAAATAGACAAATTAAAAGATCGATAAATAGAGAAATAGATAAATAAATCAATAAATAGACAAACAAATCAATAAATAAATAGATTAATTAGGAAAAAAATAAATACACAACTAAATAAATAAACAAGTAAAAAAAACAAATAAACAAATAGAAAATAGAGCGCTAGATAAATAGATTACCATAATTACAAAATTTCCAACGCAAAAACTCGATGCTAAAGTCTGGATCAACACTCTGCCGTCCTGTGATGCCCCAACATTGCAGGCCACGTCCCTGCGTTGAAGGGCAGAACTGTGTCATGTCATAGAGCTGTTGCAAGGCATTTTCTGCTACATGTTTTTCTCTTAAGTAATCATACATATACATGTACATATATACATGTACATATATACATGTACATATATTCATATATCTATTGAAATTTGTTTTGTCATTTTGTCATTTTTCATTTTCTTCGTTTTGCATTGGTCTAAAGAGGATTCTCACGCCTGGCACCTTCGAGCACTCCGCCCACCACATTGGTGACGACGGAGCCCACGAAACCACCAACGCCGGATACAGCACCACCAACAGCACCAAGCAGTGATGACCTCAGTAAAGAACGATCAAAGAAGTATGAAAGAAGTGTGAAAGAAGTATGAAAGAAGTGTGAAAGAAGTATGGGAATATGGCCACAATGTGCACACTCAGAAGATGACTTCAAATACTTCGACTTCACACAACTTCAGAAGACTTTAGATGACTTCAAAAGACTCAAAATTGGCTTTTCAGAACAAGAGTTGGCACACCTGAGAAGCGAACATACGCTTCGCTTACTTCATCATCTACAGTCGTTCTGCAATCTCGTCCATGTTCGGTGCGCGGTCATATAGACCCAGGGGATCCAATCCGATAATTTCCTTGTGACGTCAAGGTTGCCATTTTCTAGAACGGTCTGATTGTCTGTTCACTTATTGCGAACTGTGATGAACAACTTTACCAATTGTCTCATGGTGTCAGCTTGACGTGGCTAGCATTCAGAGCCCAAGCAAACTTCTTAGAAAACTGTGTTCATTCAAAGCCCCAGTTCTCTGCTTCTTCAAATTCGATCCAAGTTAGGAAGGGCGGAAGGGCAAAATTTCCTCTCAAGGCGCGTCTGATGGCTCTCGCGGGGTTGCCCAAAAATGACACTCTGAAAGCACCAAAAGCATGTGAATATCTGGCGGCTATGAAGTGGCAGAATTCACTCAAGACAGTGCCAGAATCTCCAAATGTTTAGGAGTCTCGCAGATGCACATATTTCGTACATCTATATCTCCAATCTCACCTTGGGCAACTCAGCACATTGAGAGTTCGTTCGTGACCCTCACAGAATTTGGGAATTCAGTCTGCTATTGTCGGCCTCGTGCCAACACGCCGCAGGTATAAACATTTGCGGGCGTCGAGGGTTCAAAGGACCCGCTGAAAAACATCAGCAGTCAGAAACAGAAAGAAGTCTCATTCATTCTCATTCCAACTTTAATAGCTTCAGCAACGGCTAAAGCAAAGGATGGTGAAAGAGAGGGTTTTCAGCAACTTACTATTTCTTGACTGCCTGTGGAGAACTTCAGGTCTCTACTGCTCACATTGCATGTCAGTTTCGGATGGTTTTGGATGGTTTAGGATGGTCAAATGGAGCTAATGGGTTCCAAAGACTTTAGCAGATGCATTTGCAAAGTGAAGCTAATGATGCCCATGGCTTGCAGCGCTTGCAGCCAACGCCCTTGGTCCATGCCAAAGGACGCTTCGAAAAATGAACAGCTCCACCCCTGAAATTCGGTTGGCTCTCCAGGCCGAGGAGTGCCACTTTCACGATGGAACTTTACACATTTTCACGACACCATGAAGTGACTTCAATTTGACTTCAATGAAGTACCGATAAAAAAATCTGCAAAAAGAGGCATCTCCTTTGGACTGCAGAGATTCACGAGCACTCTGCATCACCACTGCTTGGAGGCATCAATGTACGCAGACGTCTAAGTGAAACAGGACTGCAATGAGTGCCCAATGGGCTCCAATGTTTTGAAATGTTTCGAGTTTGCCAACCACCTGAGATCCACACCATGCCCATCAAGCCGATGTACCAGTCGTCCATTTTCTTCACCTCCCAAGCGTCAATTCGCCCTATGATTCTACTCAAAATTGAAAGGTCTTGAAAAGTCATGAGTTTGACATCTTTTGCTGAAATGTTTTTCTCCCTTACTCTTGAGGGCCTGTGACACATGCAGCATCTGGATGAAGGTCAGCACGTACCTAACAGAGCCAAGGCAAGGAGGACGGGCAAACAAAAGCAGACAAAAAAAACACATGAAAAAATACACAAAGAAAAACCGACAAAATATGAAACACAAACACACAATCAAAACTAATGAGCAAGGACGAAGAAGAGCAAACGAGAAAACCAGCAAAGAAGGAAAGAGGCGAGAGCGATCAAAACATGAGCAAATAAGCAAACACACAAACCCGAAAGCGAGCAAAGAAAACCAAATCAGTAAGCAAGAAAACACAAGCACAGAAGCAACCAAACAGAGTAAGCAAGTTGACAACGAACAAACAAACAAACAAACAAACAAACAAACAAACAAACAAACAAACAACCAACCAAACAAACAAACAAACAAACAAACAAACAAACAAAGAAACAAAGAAACAAAGAAAAACAAACAAGTGAACATGCAAACAACCAAACCACCAAACAAACACGCAAGCAAACAAGCAGACCAGGAAAGAACAAGCAAGCAAACAAGCACAAATCAAAATCAATAAAATAAACAAACAAACCGACAAGAAAGCAAAATGTAGACACGCAGATATACTGTACTTGCAAGGATTCGAGTACGCAACGGGGGCAAGCAAACATGCAAACAAGAAACAGCACAACAAATGAAAACAAGCAACCACTGAAGCAAACAACCCGCCCCAACGAACTACCACACTCGACGAGAGCGAACATGCCAACAATGGTACAAGCAAACCTGCAAACAAACAAGCAAGCAAGAAACAAGCATAGAAGAAGCAAATACATAAGCAGACCGGCCAGCAGCCATCAAGCAACCAAGCGATCAAGCGACCCCACCAAACGAACAATCAATTAAAAAGCAAACAAACGGGCACGCAAACAGGCAAGAAAACACGAATGGAAACATAAAGCATTCACTCAAAGAAGGAAACATACAAGCAAGCATACAAACAACAAACATACAAAGAAGCCAACAATAACAAACGAGCAAACAACAAAGCCCAACAAAGCTGAGAAGGAAACAAGTAAATAAGCACCCAATATCAACTAACAAAC
>VSDK01015532.1:30502-46922 GCA_009767595.1 Symbiodinium kawagutii
CAACACGCAACACGCAACACGCAACACGCAACACGCAACACGCAACACGCAACACGCAACACGCAACACGCAACACGCAACACGCAACACGCAACACGCAACACGCAACACGCAACACGCAACACGCAACACGCAACACGCAACACGCAACACGCAACACGCAACACGCAACACGCAACACGCAACACGCAACACGCAACACGCAACATGCAACACGCAACACGCAACGGACAACGGACAACGGACAACGGACAACGGACAACGGACAACGGACAACAACAAACACACAAACCAACCAACAAACCAACCAACAAACCAACCAGCCAACAAACCAACCAACAAACCAACCAGCCAACAAACCAACCAACCAACCAACAAACAAACAAACACAAACAGTGATGTTGAGAAATGTCAGGAAGGAGGACAACCAGGAAGGCGAGTTAAGACAAGAGTTGTCGGAAATCATCAAGTCTCTCTTGCGGCATTTTACCTCTTGATCATCATCGTGGCCACGATGTGCCCATGTAGAGACATCAAAAGTTGGGCTTGAAAGCAGAAGAATTTGTACCGTTGTATTTGTTACCCTCACAGCACTGGCCTCCAAAGCTAGACAATAATTAAGTTTTAAAAACCATGTGATGACTGTACAACATTGAGCTTCTGAAGTGAGAAGGGCAGCGTGCAAACATGACTTGTCAAAGCAAACGACAGCGTTGCAATCAGCTGCGAGGGTTTCACATTTTTGGACGCACGTCTTCAGAGTGTGAGCCACACTGTTTGGCAATGGAAATGACAGCGATGTCTTAGACACTGTCACGACTTGCAACAAATTACAACGCTCTGAAGTCAGAGGAGTCAGAGGGGCTGTTGCGATTGCCGCCTCTTCCTTTCCTCCTTAGCGCAAAAACTTTGCAGAAAGAGATTTGATTGAAGAGTTGTCCTCTTCTTTTCCTCTTTGTGCATTGATTTCCTCACAACGAAAATTCGAGATCTCTGAACTCTCTATGTTTAACTCTCTTACATCTAATTTGGATTTAAATAGTTGCTTTATGTTGCTTTGATCTCTATAGATCTTTTACTCCAAAAGACTCCAAATCTCTTACATCTAATTTCCTCTCTCTGAATCTATTTGCATTGAGAACTTCAAGACGCCAAGGCGCTAGGACATACTGCTCCCGCTGCTGGTACCATCTGACCAGGCTCTCCTTGCAACGACAGGACCGAAACAGGAAATGAAGAACTGTGGCACAAAGCAAGGACTCGTGGCACAAAGCACTGTCCAATGAGTTGTGGCCAGGCCACCTGGTCTCCGATTCCGAAATATTTCTCTTGCTGGGCGAGTTTGTCCATGAGCACATGAAGCCTTTTGATCTCACCCGCTGTCCTCTGATCAAAACAGGCGTCTCAATGACACAGCTTTAAAAACAAGTTTGCAAATGAAGTCGCGAAATGTGGATGTGAGGCAGTGGGACCGAAAGGTTTAATGGGCATAGAACAGTATGGCTTGCGACATTTGGTCAAAGTAAAACGGTCTAATGTAAGAAGGACATGACATGCAGCAAAGTAATCTTCAGGATGTAGAACCTAGTTCCGATAGTGATGACTGATGATGATGACTGATGATGATGATGATGATGATGATGATGATGATGATGATGATGATGATGATGATGATGATGATGATGATGATGATGATGATGACGATGATGATGATGATGATGATGACGATGATGATGATGACGACGACGACGACGACGACGTCGTGAGGACGACGCGACGACGACGACGATGATGAAGAAGATGATGATGATGATGAAGAAGAAGAAGAATCAAACGATGATCATGATGATGGTGTTTCGGATAAGCAATGGCATAATGACGAAAAGTCATCACTCCACTGGCTGTTCGAAGGTTGCCCCTGCCGGGCCAATGGAACCCCTTAAGTGTTGCTAATGCAAATCAAATGTAGCTGAAGCTACGTGACATCTGCAAAAGTCAAATCTGTGAAAATAAGAAAATTTTCAACGTCAAGATAAACTTCAGTGATTTGCCAAGACTTCGCCAAGAGTCAAGTAATGAAACGTCAAAGGCTGAGGATGTGTGGAGAGCAGTGCATCCTGCAGCCTCAAGGGACGCTCACTATCGCAGAGCCCCTCTGCTCAGTTTACTGTATTTTGATTTGAGATACTGATCTCTTCTTATATTTCTTCTTTTTAATCTCTTTCTCGTCACTTTCTCGTCTATATACATATATGGCTTATATATACATATGTGTGTGTGTACATAGATATATTTGTTTGTTTCTTTTCTTTTTTTTGAGTCCAAGTGACTCGTCGGCATCGAGATGCCATCCGTGAAGTCCCGGGAGGTCCGTGACGGAGACTCCGTGGGCGAAGGCCGTGCGGCAGTTCGACACGTCGCCCCACATGCCGCAACGGAGCGCCTGGAAGGACAGAGATCAACTTGAAAAATGAAAATAAAAAATATATTAATATGAAATAATATGAATATGTGTATTTAATTTTTAGAATCTTTGATTCATTTAACTCGATTTTCATAAATTGTTGAACAAATGACTAAAATAGTTTGGATAGTCCTCTCCTCGGTCAAGGATTCGTTCATGAAGATCTTGCGGCCGCCGCTCAGCATCCTGTGCTGACAGGCTGTTGACACATCAACATGTTGGAGCTGTGGCACCTCTCCAAGGCTGCTCGGCTGAAAATCTGCCCTCCTCCTGGGGGAAGAAACTGAGTTCACTCACCTAGAAAAGGTGGAAAGGACAAGAAGAGAAAACAATAGAAAGATGGTAATCCTTCCTTAGAAGAATAGAAGAAGAGGAAAATGATGGAAAATGAGAATAGAGGAATGAGAACATCAAGAACAACTGAAAAATGAGAACAACTCTAAGAATAGAAGAAGGAAAGCTTCAAAATAGACAATCATGTAGCAAGTCTCATATCCCTCAGAAAAATAAGAAACTCAGGAGGAAAGGCTTAAACGATGCCGAAAGTTCTTCTTTGTCTGAGTCCGTGACAATAATCTTTGTTCTTTGTCATATAAATTCGTATGGCTGTTGTGTTCAAAGTGGAAAGGATGAGAAGATATGTGTGAAGTGTCATCAGATGTAAATAGAATTTGTAGAAAGAGGAAGTGAAAGAATTTGTGATTTCCGCAGATTTGCAGTGAAGGAGAGGAAGGAGAAGAGGTCCTCCACAAAGGCCACCTGCCTTGCAATCACCGCAGCCTTTGATGCCCAAGATCTGTGCAGTCTGGGGGCTCCTTTGAGCCAACGCTGCCTGACACTGTGAAAAAGGAGAAAAGCATATATATATATATATAGACCATATATGTATATATATATATATATATGTGAAAATGAATCTCTTGCAAGAGAGACTTCAAATTGCAAAGTTCAATCTCCAGCAGGGTGCTGAATCGTCGGTGCACCTCAATGTTGGGTACCACAGCATAGTTGTCCTGAGAACTGAGACATGTCTCTTGCTTCATCCTTTCGCTTTGGGATGGGAACGCTCTCAAAGTCAGATTCAGAACTATACATGATTGGTTGTGTTCTCATCTGAGCTTCTGAGAGCTTCCTTTCACTTCCGTCAGTTTCCTCCTTTCATTTCCTCTCCTCTCATCTTCCCTCCTTCCCTTCTACTTTGATCTTCCCTCCTTCTTTTTCTTTTTTATGATTCGTTCTTCTCATGTTCTTGCCTTCTTCCGTCTCTCATTTATTCTCATACTGTCTTTCCCTGGCCCCCTCTCGTCACGCAGTGAAGCTCGTAGCAAACAACTGGCAATACCACAAGTACACATGTGCTGTTTCTGCAGGGGCTCTGCAAAGTTTTGCACCGCAAGGATTTTGTTACATGAGTTGTTTACACAACAACCTTTCAACGCACAGCTTCTACGCAACTTGTGGTTGCACAATAGTTTTGCCACAGCTAAGCTGCTATGCCGTGCATTTTCGTACACTGCTTAAGTTAGGCAACAAAGCGCAGCAATGTGTTTCGGCCATCCAGCCACATGTTTGCATAGCAAAGCTCACGCAGGAAAACAAACTGTCACCACAACAACGCCGCGGCTGCCAACAAACGGAGACACTCAAAGTCAACAGAGTGCAGGGACCGCAAACATCAAACTGCAGACCAGGAGGTTCCTTTGCATCACTACATCCATGTCTTAAGACTCCATGTCTTAATGCTTAAGAAGCATCTCTTAGATGACTACTTCTTGTCTTAATCTCCATCTTGTCTTAAGAGATGCTTCGTACATCGTAGAAGACATGCTAAACTGCTAAAGCTTCCTTTCAGCGGCCAAGAGTCACTCCCCAGGAGGACAACCTGGGCGACTTCACAGGATGAAGTCCCTGCACTTCAACAAACCCTCCGTTGAAAACGTGTTCTACGAAGATAATGAGATACTTAGAACACACAACAGAACTAACATATGTTACATGTAACAGTTACATTAGTTATGTGTTATATGTAACAGTTATATTAGTTATATGTTATATGTTATATGTACAGTGATGTATGTTCTCGCTTCTACAACAGAACTTGTTCTCGCAGAACCCAATGCGACCAATACCAGCGGCTCTGTCTCTACTGGGCCCAGGGCAAGAGCTAAGTCCATGCTCTTCAAGACCGCTCTTGCTTTTCTCAACAAGCACAGAAAACATGACAAGAAGAGCCAAAACACACTTTTCTGAAGCCAAAACAACTCTGTGTGGCTAGTGGCCCAGTCTGCGCCCTTTTCCCAGGCATCGGCCAGCGCGGTAAAATCCTGCAGGGAGATTCTGTTCAAAAGAACAGCAGTGGAATTTCGATTTCAGTTGAAGTCTTGTCAACGTATCTCTGCTGAATCCCCCAGAATTTGGTGGGAAAACAACTGCACGCAATCCTATGCAGTTCCAACGTAGGCAGAATTTCAAACGTAATTGGCACTTTGCATCTCATTCAAAATCTTTAGGGGGCTTTTACCGCAGCAGTGTTCCTTTAAGTTTTCACACAGACTCGAACATGTTTCACGCCGTCACGCAAGAATCTGCTCTTATCATGTTGCTTCACAGGGAAAATTTTCAAGCTTCTAAGGATTCTCCTTTCCCTCCTCTCCGAGTCCTCTCCTTGCAAGCACCACCAGAATGTGAATCAGGACACGTGGATTTGTGCCAAGTGATGCCAGGAACATCTTGGGACTGCAAAGGCTCTTCCATTCCAACCACCTTCAGGGCTGCTTTGATCGTGGCACAGCAGTGGCTTTCATGCACCGACTACTGCCGCTCGACGGCCTACGGCCAACTTAGGCAAAACATCCATTCACTTGTCCGCATCCTTTCATATTTGTAGTTCCAAAATGTTGAAAAAACACCTTTGTCCTTGCTGGTGCTGGGCTGCATGAGTAGTGGAGCTCGTTTGCAATACTTCTGCCTTCAAGCCTTTCTCCAAACGCGATTGCGCAGGGGCTCTGCAATTTGTGTTGCTCTTTTGCTTTATTCTTCTGCTAAAGATAACTTATAATCTTGCAATATCCTATGATTTTTGCAGTTGTTTCGGTGTTGCTTCGGTGTCTTCGGTTGCTTCGGTTGCTTCTGCTCTCCATTTCTCTATTATCAGGGTTTGGAACAAAGAAGCGATGCATTTCGACATTTCAACGTTACCACGCCTGAATAAACGCTATCCCTGTTTGTTGAGAAAAAAGTTCGACAAAAAGAACTTCACAAACAATTTCTGAGCAATGCTGAGCGTAGTTCCACAGAACAGCCGGGTCCACATTCTCTGTTCTGGCATCTTTCAGTGCTTGGATATGCTTGTTTTCTGTGTGCAAAGCGTTGTTTTCTCGTTCAGAAATGCACGTGAGGATGCAACCTTGGACCACTGAACCACCGTTCGGTTCTCAAAGGTTCGCCTGCAATTGACCTGGCCGCAGGTCTGCTGCCCAGGTGTCCAGAGATGCACGGATACTTTCCAAGTTCCGCCTGCGAGGACTCGCTCGTTCTTAGATTTTTTCCTTTCTTGCCAACAAGTGTTGAGGATTAAAAAGGACAGAAAAAAATGAAAAAGGATGAAAGATCATTAAAATTGATTAAAGATTACTTGGAAGGTAGAAGTTGATAGAAGTTGAAGGGTTAGAAGGTCGTCTGACGCCAAGTGTCGCAGCTGTCTGAATACTGTAGAGTACCCAAGGAGATCTAAGAGAGCCAGCTGTGAAGACGTTGACATCGCCAAACCAAGCAGTTTCTGCCTCGGAACTCTTCCCTGGTGCTCGTCCTCGTCGCAGTTATGTATGTAAATAGGTGTAAATATGTGTATAGGTGTATAGGTGTATATGTCAGTAAATAAATAAATAAACAATTAAATAAATATATATATATATACATTTATTATTATTATCATTATTATTATTATTGTTATTATTATATATGTATATACATATACAATGAGAGAAATTGTACATACGTATGGATGGGTGGATGCATGCATGTATGTTCCTCAAATTCTTGGATCATGCGATCCTGACGGCTCACCTTTTTGCATTTGACTCCTCATCCTTTGATGGAAGCACAAATCAGAACACAAAACAGGCAAAGCAATGAAAGCGAAATCGATAATGCTTATAATTTGAATTTCTGTTATATTTTTTTTAGATTTTTTATTTTTATTACAACAATAAATAAATCAGTCATTCCACAATAGAACATCTGCATGCGAAAGCGTCCGAGCACCTCGAAAGCTACGTGCTGCTCAGTGGCATTCATTGCATCCTGTGTGCCACAGCGACTTCCCAACTGTTTTACCAAAGAAATAAGTCAGCAAGAAAGTAAAATCTTAAAACATGATAGACATTAAATGACTGTAAATACATTACGATCAAGAAAAGTATATTTTATAAAAGCATAAAGGTCCCAAGCTTTGGATTCATCAATCTGGAGTCTATTCAAACAAGAGTGTGTCAAATTTGCTGGTCACACCAGTTTCAGACTGTAATGGAAACTGGAAATACATAGAATTTCTTTGGAAAGGTCAATAAAGAACATGGAGTTAATGTTAGTTTGAGTCAGAAGTCCTGGTCTCGCCGCATCATCTGTGATTGCCGTGGTTTGGTCGAGCATGTCACTGCTACAAAAATCCAGGAGAATACATACCTGAAAGTGACTTGAAGCGTCACCAATCCCAAGAATCGTTCTGAATTCTGGAAGAATACTTTTGCTTTGCATCCTCCTTTGGATAGAAGAAAGGAAGATAAGGAAGAGAAAGTTGAAAGAAGGTGAAAGAAGGTGAAAGAAGGTGAAAGAAGGTGAAAGAAGCTGAAAGAAGCTGAAAGAAGCTGAAAGAAGCTGAAAGAAGCTGAAAGAAGGTGAAAGATAAGGAAGAGAAAGGTGAAACGAGAAAAAATCGCTCTCAGTACTGAGCTTTGCCCCAAGTTGCTTCATAGAGAGCGAAAGGCACTGCACTTAGGGCCCATGGCCTGGAGCTCAGTGGTGAAGTTAAAAAACACAAAACAAACTTCAAAAACTCAAACTTCAAACTTCAAAAACTTACCTTCCTAAAAAAAAAACTAAAACTTCAAAATCACAAAATATACTGCAAAGAAGTTCTCAAGTTCTCTGTTTTTCTCTGTCAGTTTCTCTGTGGGTTTCTGCCTTCGGGCACTTTTCGACAAATGTTTGAGACCAGAATGCCAGCGTTTAATCTGAATTAATGGGAAACGACTCTGCGGCTGAATCACAATCGTCAGCTGGAACTGCACGTGCGGTGCTTACTGGGGACAGTTAAGCACACGTTAAGTTAGAGGCCGTAACAGTCAAATCATGCAGTCATGCAGTGCTACAATGTTGGCTGACCAGCCATGCTCTTGGTATCTTTGCACTTTCAGAATCCGAATCTTGAACATTCTTCAGAATCCTTCAGCTTCAAATCTTTTTCACTCTATTTGTGGTGCTTGTTGCTGACAGGCCTCGGCAGACGTATTTCTTCAAGGAAAAGATTCAAAAGATTCCTTCTCCCTTTTTTTAGGCTTGGACCCTTTCTTCTTCTCGTGCATGGACACTTTCACAGCATGTCTACCTTGCAACGCAAACGTTGAAACCAACGAGAAAAGACACACGAAGTGTCAGCATGGCGCCTCCACGTCCAATGCCAATGATGTAAAGCCTTAGTTCGCTCGGAAAAAAAAAAAACAAAAAACAAAAAAAATAACACAAAAGATAAAAACAAATGATAAAGATTAATAGATTTAAAATAGATATAAAAATGTACTTGAATTTAGATCCTTCTGATCTTGAGCTTCTCTTCTCCAAACTTTGGATCGAGGAGCTCTACGGAGGTCTTTGCCTTGTCCTCTGCGGACTCGCCACCAGTGTGTAACTTGGCGCACGTCAGGTGAGAAGTACACAAGCAGCAACGTGATGCAACGTGATGCAACGTGATGCAACTCGATGCAAAGTGAGCACCTTGAGAGAAGTTTGGTGAAATACAAAGTCTGTGCTGATGAAAAATCATTCCTAAAGATGTGCCCAGATCTTTTGGCGCCATATCTTTCTAATGGATATGATGATGTGATGCTCTTCGAGAAACAGATGTTGATTAAACCATCAACTTGGAAAGGAGTCCCCATCTTGCCCTTGTGTAAAAACGAACGTTGGATGCTGCACAGTGCTCTAGGGCGCCCTACGTATTTGTCTTTCTTCGCAACAGTCACCATCTCCTTAGGTCAAGGCTCTGAAATTGCAGCCACTGTCGAAAATATTCTTTCTTACGTGATGCTGCAGATCAAGAAAGATATCCGACAGCATTCAACCCATTTTAGGAGTTGCATCGCCACGGTCAGAAATTCGAACTGCTTGCCAAGCAACGTTGTTCAAGAAGCGCTTGGTCTGCCCCTCAAACAGTCGAGATAATACTTAGCATTGCGGCAAAAAGTTGTTGATGCCAATTGACAAACACAAAGATGCTCTACAAAGTAAATGCAGATTGCCCGTGAAAACAAGGTGAAGAACGAACAAACGCTTAAACATGGATGACTTCCGAGTTGAAAATGCAACATCTTCATCTCAATGTGTTTGCTTGGCGACATGTGCTCGCTTTGATATGAAAAGAATTAGAGGCACCACATTGTCCCCGAGAAACTCTGGACATGTTTTTTGTGGGTTGAACATGACGAGCACTGCACATGGCACATCATGGCACCCATGGCACATCATGGCACCCATGGCACCCGTGGCACCCGTGGCACCTTGCTGGATTTGTTTTTGAGTGCCGACTTCATGAATTGCCGTCGACCAATGGTCCTCGATGCATCTCGCTGGTCAAGCGTGCGCCGTCACATGCTACAAAGCATCTTGCTCCTATTTGGCGTGGAGAGAAAAGTCCGGCGAAAAAAAATTGAATGACAATATGTCCAAACAAAATCTAAAAATGCCATACGGTCACATGATAAAAACGTCTCTGGCAAATATTTTGTTTTGATCAATTGTGGAGTTTTGTCAAATGAAAATTCACAACCTCTACAAGCACAACCTCCTATTGTCTCCCAGTTCGGAAATGCTGGAAGCTTGGTCTCGCCAGACATCTAGGAACATAGTGACACAATGCATGAACAAAACAGCTCAATCATCTATGGACATAATGGTACTGCACCAATCTATTTACACACACAAAACCATCCTGAAAGAGAGAGAGTGCCAATGAGTTCTGTCGTTGCTGTTGAGTTGGATAAGGCCCCTGATGATTGGACGAACCGCATGCCACTGAAACTGCCAAAGTCCTTGCATTGGGACCGTGACTAGGCATCCGACTTTTGACGCACGTGCGCCAGAGTGTTTGTTCGCCTCGAAGCGCAAACTAGTCCGTGCTCCGCTTCCGTTCTTTCGAAGAGTTTCCAAGTGTCGTAATTTCATTCTCTTCATTCTCTTCATTCTCTACATTCTTTATTCCTGTTCTATCATTCTTTATTCTTATTCTATTTTGAGTCCATTCTTTTCATTACAGCTTCGTACGTTCTGAAGCGAAACGTCGCTAGCTGCAGCTGAGTGCAACGGCAAGTCCATCAGCTCTTGCTCTGTGGGCGGTTCGTGTCCCTGATGCAGCGTGTGAGAGTGCATGTAATCAGCAGAATCACAAAATGATAGGACAGAACAAAAACGAATAGAACAAAACAGAATAGAAGAGAAGAGAATAGAATAGAAGAGAAGAGAAGAGAACAAATTAGAAGCGAATACTATCGAATAGAATAGAAGCGAATAAAATAGAATAGAATAGAAGAGAAGACAATAGAATGGAAGAGAAGACAATAGAATAGAATAGAAGCGAGTAGAATAGAATAGAATAGAATGAATAGAAGAGAATAGAATAGGATACAATAGAATAGAAGAGAAGAGAAGAGAAGAGAAGAGAATAGAAAAGAAGAAAATAGAATAGAATAGAATAGAAGAGAAGAGACGAGAAGAGAAGAGAAGAAAATAGAATAAGATAAAGTAGAATAGAAGCGAATAGAATAGAATAGAATCGAAGCGAATAGAATAGAATGGAGAAGAATAGAAGAGAAGAAAAGAGATTAGAATAGAATAGAAACGAATAGAATAGAATAGAACAGAAGAGAAGAGAAGACAATAGAATAGAATAGAAGCGAGTAGAATAGAATAGAATAGAATAGAATAGAAGAGAAGAGAATAGAATAGAATAGAAGAGAATAGAATAGAATAGAAGCGAAAAGCATAGAATAGATTAGAAGAGAAGAGAAGAGAAGAGAATAGAATAGAAGCGAATACTATAGAATAGAATAAAAGCGAAAAGAATAGAATAGAATAGAAGAGAAGAGAAGAGAAGAGAAGAGAATAGAATAGAAACGAATACTATAGAATAGAATAGAATACAATAGAATAGAAGAGAAGAGAAGAGAATAGAAAAGAAGAAAATAAAATAGAATAGAATACAATCGAATAGAAAAGAGCAGAACAAAATAAAACAGAATAGAATAGAATAGAAGCAAATTGGATCGAATAGAATAGAATAGAAGAGAAGAGAACAGAATAGAAGCGAATACTATAGAATAAAAAGATTCGAGTAGAATAGAAGAGAAAAGACGAGACGAGAATGGAAGAGAATAGAATAGAATAGAATAGAATAGAAGAGAAGAGAATAGAATAGAATAGAATAGAAGCGAATAGAATAGAATAGCATAGAAAGGAATAGCATAGAACAGAATAGAATAGAATAGAAGAGAAGAGAAGAGAAGAGAATAGAATAGAATACAGGCGAATAGAACAGAATAGAAGAGAATAGAATAGAAGAGAAGAGAAGGGAAGAGAAGAAAGAAAATAGAACAGAATAGACGCGATAGAATAGAATAGAATAGAATAGAAAAGAAAAGAAAAGAAAAGAGAAATAGAATAGAATAGAATAGAATAGAATAAACTAGGATAAAACAGGATAGACTTGAATAGAACACATCAGAATAGAATACAGAACACAATAGAATACAGAACAGAACAAAACAGAACACAATAGAATAGAATAGCATAGAATAGCATAGAATAGAAGAATCAAAGAAAAACAGAATAGCATAGAACAAAACAGAATAGAAGAGTGTAAAATAGAACAGAATAGAACAGAATAGACGGGAAAAGAATAGAATAGAATACAATAAAATAGAACAGAATACAATCGAATAGAATAGAACAGAATACAATAGAACAGAATAGAATAGAAAAGGAAAGAAATGAATAGAACAGAAAAGAAAAGAAAAAAAGAATAGAGCAGAATAGAATAAAGTAGAATAGAATGGAATGAACTCGGATAAAACAGAATAGAATAGAATAGAAGACACCAAAATAGAATGCAGAATACAATAGAATACAGAATAGAACAGAACAGAATAGAATAGAATAGAATAGAACAGAATAGAATAGAATAGAAGGGAATAAATTAGAATAGAATAGAATAGAAGAGAAGAGAAGAGAAGAGAATAGAATACAATAGAATAGAATAGAATAGAATAGAATAGAAAGAACTAGGATAAAACAAAATGGAATAGAATAGAATAGAAACGAATGAATTAGAATAGAATTGAATAGAAGCGAATAGAATAGAATGGAAGACAAGAGAAGAGAAGAGAAGAGAAAAGAAGAGAATAGAAAGGAATAGAATAGAATAGAATAGAACAGAATAAAATAGAAGCGAATAAATAGAATAGAAGAGAAGAGAATAGAATAGAATTGAATAGAACACAGAATACAATAGAATACAGAATACAATAGAATACAGAATAGAACAGAACAGAATAGAATAGAATAGAATAGAAGAGAAGAGAAGAGAATAGAATGGAATTGAATAGAAGACATCAAAATAGAATACAGAATACAATAGAACACAGAATACAATAGAATACAGAATAGAACAGAACAGAATAGAATAGAATAGAAGAGAAGAGAATAGAATGGAATTGAATAGAAGACATCAGAATAGAATACAGAATACAATAGAACACAGAATACAATAGAATACAGAATAGAACAGAACAGAATAGAATAGAATAGAATAGAATAGAAGAGTATATCTTTAAAATGCAGAATAAAAGATGGCAACATGTAGAATGTATCAAGCAAATTTAGTTCACATCATGTTTTTTGAATGTAAAATGTCGGAGGCTCTGGGGACAGCTTCGACTTTCCCTCGAGGTTCTGGTCACTGTCGCGGGCGGAGAATTGCTGTGCCGCTCGACCGGCGACGGAACTTCACAGCAGCTGAGTCTCAACCGCGCGCCAGGAAGTTCGACCGCTCGCCGGTTGCAGTGTGCATCTTGTTGCTGTCGCGGCCGCTGTCGCTGGCTGGGACTGGCTTTTTGTTTTTCTGCTGGTGCTGGTGCTGGTCCTAGTGTTGTTGCTGCTGCTGTGGTTGTCATCATGGTTGTGGGGGTTGGTGCTTGTGCTTTAGCTTTGCAAACTCGCTCCCTAAAACATTTTCTTGAGGCTAACTTGGCATCTTTGGCATTGGGGAGTTCCCATGGAAGTTTGCGTCTGCCGTCTGGAACCTTGTGGGAAGACTTGGTTAAGGAACGCTCGGGGAGCACTTTGTCTTCGGCCTTCGCGTTGTTTTTTTCCCTCAGCTGTTAGTGGAAACTCTTTAGGCAAATTCTTGGGAACTCTTGATGAGCCTTGGGTAAGAAAACCTCGGACTTCATGATCCCGTCTTTGGGACGCTGTACATTGCGTGAGAGAGCACGTGTCAGCCCCACGTTGGGACGAGATCATCAAGAGGTCTAGAAGCATGTGGACGGCGGAGTGGAAGCGCGGGGCCAAGGATTGATTTGCCGAACGCTGTCTGGGTCTTCGATTTTGGATCCCGCTGCAAACCTTCAGATCTCCTCATGAAGCATTTCACACGTTCACTGCCGGACAATCTCAGGAACGAAGAGCTGCAAAAGCATCGAAGATGCATTGAAATGCTTTGAAAAATCTGGAAACCTATGGAGAACCTCCTTGCTTTGACTCATCCATCTTGTTAAAGCCCGATGAAACGAGATTATCCATGGCAACCTTGCAGTTTGGGAACTTTTCTATGTCTTTTGAATCCTTTGTCCCTTGGCCGATTTCGTGACGAGTGTGTCTTGCAGTCCTTGAAAATCTGCAGCCTTACCAAACGGAATAGAAACTGAGGAACCTTGAGGAACCTTGAGGAACCTTGAGGAACCTTGAGGAACCTTGAGGAACCTCGCGGAACCTCGAGGAACCTTGGAAGCCTTGGCCTTTGGGTAGAACAACACCTTGTGTTTTCGCTACGGTTGCGCCCGATTCGCCATAGCCCTTGAAAACCTTGCGCTTTGGACACTTTGCAGCTCAGAGCCTTGACTTGATCTCTCTGCAGCCTTGGGATCTTTTGTAAAATCCAATTTCAAGACTTGTTGAGACAAGTCTTGAGACTTGTTGAGACTTGTTGAGACTTGTTTTGAAAGTCCTTTTTGGACTGTGGAAATTTGTGGAATTAACTGCTTGGGAGCCTTGATGGAACAACTCTTTCTCAACCTTGTTCTGCAAGACCTTTCATCTGGAAACTAATTTGCCCATATTCACCCTACTTGAACGCCTCACCTGGAGGTCTAGACAAAAATCGGAGATAAAACAGATTTAAAAAACAACCTGTGTTTAAAGGCAAAAAGGAGAACATAGAAAGAGTATGAAAGAGTCATAGATGAGTTTCCCTTTGGTGCTTAGGCCTTAGGATTCCAAGAGTTTCACATTTTGATCGGAAGCTCGTGCTCTGGGGACGATTTGTTTCCCACCTTTGCCACCCTGGTCACTGTTTAAATCTTTATTGTCAAAATGACTTTCCGTACTAAGTTGGAACTTTTCTGAAGAATGTAATTGCAAGTACGCAAGCTTGTGAAACATGAAGCTTGTGAAACATGACAGAATGCTATGAATCTGATATTCTCTGACTTGTCAAAACTTTCCTCGGTCTTCAAAGGTCTTGGATGAGTTGTACTCAGAACCTTCCAGGATAATGTTGGACCCTTCCAAGGCGAGTCTGGATGAAGAGCATCTCAATTTCGCTCAAACCAAAGAGCAAAAAGAAGAACCAACTGCACCCGCTCCGCACCCGCTCTGCACCAGCTCTAAGATTTCTCTCACAAGCTCCCGCGCAGCCTGTGATTGGAAGAGCTCTGCAGCTTCTGATAACGAAATGCCCTGGGCACAGCGTGGCCACATGACACTCCGTCTCCAACGCAGTCTTTCGGTGCCTGAATCAACGTTTTCCAGAGCAGCTGAGTGCGCTCATTCTCCTTTCGCATTGCCTGGAACACAAAGCATCAAAAAAAATATGTATACCTATAATATATTTATATACTTACTTTATATATATGTATATATATATATGTATATATATATATATGTAAATATATATATATATATATCTATATATATGTAAATATATATATATATGTATATATCTATATATATGTATATATATATATATGTATATATAATAGTTCATTTAGGTATTTGTTTGACTTTGAAAATAGATCAAAATTTTAATTTCAATGCAGACTTCAAAATGAAACTACTATCCAATTGCAAAAAAAGAGTAGGCAGCTGCACAGCAGTCTCGAATGCTTTGTGGCACAAGAGCTGCATTGAGCTGCCATCTTTTTCAACTTACAGAGCTCGATTCACAATGTGCAAAGGCTAAATTGGAGACAAGTCCTTGCACTGAAACGCACAGTGCCACATACAAACCACTTGAGTAAGTTCAGAGATGCTCAGTAAGCGGACGGTGCCAAACACGATTCTGAGTTTCAGGGCACTTCAATCACAAAGGAAAGTGTGTTTGCTCTCCTGCAACTGCCCTTGTCTCTCAGATTAGCCCTGTTGAAATCTGCTCTCCTAGCTCAATTGGCCCAGGGGAGCGTGTTATTCTCTGAAAAAATGAAGGAGCTCTAAAGTGTGAAACAAGGTGACACGCTCGAGAACCATTAGGGGCTTTGGAAGCAGTTCGTGATGTGAAGCTGTGTAGAAAAGAGTGAAGTCTGCTCTTGACAAAGAAAACTGTACTTCTTTGTCCTCGCAACAAGAATAAGAAATTTGATACGTACTGAAATGACTTGCCTGATAACGATTGGAGAACCACTTCCAAGCTTTTATTTTCGGTGTCGAATAGACTGATTGAAACAATGTCAAGATACAGCAAGATTTACTTGTCTGCTAAGTTAGTCAACCACAGGACCTGTAGATCTCTCTTTCAAAAGATCGGTTTCCAGCAAGGCGCTCTCATGACTTGGATGAACCTCGCGAAAGAAATGCTGCGAGAACATCCAAGAAAGCCACTCAAAGCAACTCCCAAAAGAAGGCTAAGGAAAGCAAAGTACAGCAAGAAGTAAGGGGAAGTAGCTGTTCGTAACTCCTTTTTCGTTAAGGAACTCCTTTTTCCAGTCAAAGAGGGCTCCCATGGGATCCCTTTAAGGGGCTGAGGGCCTGGCCAGCGCTAAGAGTGGGATCCGTCGGCCTGACGTCCGAAGAAATTAAAGAAATTGAAAATCAATCAATAAAAGACTAAACAATATTAAATAATTATGAAAGAATAAAAAATAAACTAAATTCATTATGAATGAAAGAAATCTTTAAAATCTTAAAAATGATCTTAAAGATCCAGAGATTCAGTGAATTTCTGTGCTTAAAGATTTTTCAGCACTTGCAAGTGGAATCGAAAGATTGGCCGAAGACATTCTCCACTTCTCCCAGCCTCCCCTTCAGGGTGCTGCTGCCGGCGCCCGTGCCATCAGTGTCCCTGTCACATTCGAGAGATCTCTGAGGTCGACCTCCCTTCCTCGAAACTCTCGACGTTTTCTCTGTGAACTTTTCTAAACTCGACTTTTCGAAGCTTCTACTCATTCTACTCTCCCTTCTATTCTATGCTATTCTCTC
>VSDK01015536.1:12239-45419 GCA_009767595.1 Symbiodinium kawagutii
GAGCGTCGATGGGTGCACAACCATGACAAGAGGGCTTCGCATGGTTTTGATCCTGGTTGCCCATGGCATCATGCTGTTTGTCACTTGCGCTTCATCGATGATGTAATTTTGCTTAGTAAATGCTACTGTCGTAGTTGTTTAGCTTGCCTTTTGGATCTTGTGTATGCTGTGCCTTTTGATTGCCTCCCGGAAGAAGATATGCAGCTGGCTTGGTTGGATATGCGTGTTGATTTGGCATCATGGACTCTCGGACTCAATGTTAAAGTCCGCAAGCTACCTCCTGAATGGGGGTCACATCCTTCATATGTGAAAAGCTTGCTGTGTTGCACTTTTCGACGTTGGCTTGATATCCAGCCTCCAGTGCTACAATGGCAACGTGCTTGCTTGTCCCTCCTTGTGGATTTCCGTCACTGTGGGTGGTCCAGCAGAGGCATCACGAGAATTTTATTTTTGATTGGAAATAAGGAATTTGAACGATTCGTATTGTTTTGCCGCATTGCTTGGAAAGAGATTTGCCAGTGACTTTGTTTTTGTTTGCTGCAGTTGCTTTGGCTTTTGTGTTGTAGAGAGCGTGGAGTGGTGTCAGCTATGGGCAGCCTTGGTGTCATCATAGTGCTTGCGTGTTCCACCTGTGCATGGGCAGGTTGGAATGACAGTAAGGGTGCTGGGAACAGATATGGGCAATGGTACCGGGGCAAGCCTTACTACCAGCACCGTTATAGTGGCAAGGGTGGCTCCATACATGACGGAAATTCTATGAATGATTCCATGGCTATGCTGGCAGAGTTTCTGGAAAAGAAGTCCAAGTCACGGAAGAGCCGTCGTGACAAATCCTCTTCCAGATCACGGTCCAGTTCGGCGCGTGACAAACGCGGCAAGCGCCGCGCACGATCTGCAAGCAGTGAGTTGAGAGAGTTGCGCAGATACAAAGAGGAAGCTGAAGCAAGCAAAAAAGCAGCAGTGGAAAAAGAGAAGCAAGCTGAAGAGAAACTACTTCGTGAACGAGAACTCCATGACCTCGAAGCACGGATCCTGAAGAGGGTTACTTGCCATCAGCCAGCCCCGAAGAAACCATCAGGTGTGTCTGCTCCGAGCCGTGGGTCAGACAATGGTGAACGAAGTATCGAACATGAACTTCAGCCATTGGCCTTGAAAGCCATTGATTGGATCATGGAGAAAAGCATTGACGTCTCAGAGGTCAAGACCTGGCAGGGAATTGAAGAGCAACTATCTTCCTTGGACAATGGCACCCTCAAGGATTTCTTTGCAAAACACATTTCGGAGTCGAACATTCCAAGATCCAAAGCGCAGAAGGTTTCCCAGATCCTAGAGTTTCTGATGGCCGAAATCCACTGAAAATCGCCTTCGCCGGCGGCGCACATGGGCAATGTCTCCTCTTTCTTCCTGGTTCTTGCGCTGGGCTTTGCATGCGGAATGCTTGCTGCCCCAGCTTGCAATTCCTGGGGGCCTTTTGCTTATGTGTCAGCCGTGAAGGTCCTGGTATGGGACCAGTCTTCCATCACCATGGCTCTACAGTACTGGACAGGTGTACCAGTTTATACTACGCTTTGTGCCAGCATAGCTGTGGTTGCCAGCTATGTGGTCAAGCTTGTGTGGTATACTGTGCTCAGTCATGGCAGCCTAGTTCCAGCTTTGGGGCAGGCAAGGGGCATGGCCTTTCGAAATGGTGGAGTCAGAGTGGGGCTGAGTGATGCTTCGCACAGACTGAGTTGTCGCTACATCGCCGGCTAAAGCGCTGGCATCCATTTCAGCATAATTAATGCCACCCAGCCACTGTGCAAATACTTTGGGAGGGTTCAATGTGTGACTCCGCGCATTTGAATCCATGATGTACCATATTTTAATTCCAATGCATCCATATATCCGTAGTTGAGGCTTAGGTCGACGCTTAAGCCGCATTTTTGCGGCGCACACATGTGGGTCTCGACGAAACTGTGCCGCTGCGCCATGGTTTTTGTTCTTGCTTTTTGATCTTTCGGGATTCGCACATTGGGACAGCCTGCGCTCATAGCTAGGGTTCGCTACGGACTGATGCAAACTGCCCTACGATTATCGAGGTTGTCATAGTTGTCCGCTTGGTCATTTCCACCCTACGAAAAATATGAATTAATCAACCAACCATCCCAAATACTTTGAGGAAACGCGTGTAAAACATTGTAAAATCACCAACTAGCTATCTATCAACTTCCTGAAGCCATTCATTATTATGGTTCTCAGCTGGAATCAACTTCCTGAATCTATCATCCTTAGCTATCTATATTATGGGGAGCCATTCATGATTATTTCCAGTCCTAATGTCTTGCAGTCGATGGCAACTGTCAAGGCTGACTGAGCTCCACACACTGGAGCGATGCCATCATCCAGCTGAACCTGTGCAAAGTGGTCGAACTGATCAAAATGCTTTGTAGGCTCAGAATAGATTTACTACGAAGAAAGATCAATTGGTTAGTTATTTGCTGTTTGATCTAATTAGTTAGTTAGTTGATAGTTTTGCTCTGCTGATCTAATTTGTACCAGTAGCGGTTAACAACTGTTGCCTTCATTCAGTGGCTTGCGAGTGGTTGGGTGAATCAATGGCTGGTTGAGCGGTGAGACAATACTGACTAATTCATACATGTTTATGCCACCAGACGGAAAGCTGAGCTCATGAAATGCATTTTTTTCTTAGGTGAGAGTTGGGGGATGGGGTGACGTTAACATCGCTTGCATGTTGCACATAAAGTGGATGCTACGTCATACTCTTGTCAGGAGTTGCGGGGCTGGGGTGATGTTAACATTCATCCAACGTTACACATCAAGTGGATGCTACATCATACATGGAGTCAGGGGTTGGGGGGTGGGGTGATGTTAGGGTTCGTTGCACGTTGCACATGAAGTGCATGCCACGTCATACATGGGGTCAGGGGTTGTGTGGCTGGGGTGATTTAAATGAATAGACAGTAGTGGTTTTGTCATGTTTGTCTGGTTCTTGATGTAAACGAACACGGTCCGGATAACAGCAGTTGGTCTCCAAGAGCAGTTTGGAAGGCAAGACGCTGCCTGAAAGCTTAGCCAAAATCCGAAAATGTGGAGTGCAGAACCACATGCAACCTGTGAGCAAGAGAACCAGAACCATGGTGTTGACGGACGCTACATCCGCTTCACAAAAGATTTAGGAATCTTGAACAAATTCGCTGCCCACCACCGTGGCAAGTTTGTAAAGAAGGTCGCTCGCAATCGTTCTACAATCCTGTGCCACACAGGTACGATTGATGGTGCGTGGTCGTGTAAAAACTATGTGCCAGAGTCCTTGCTAAACACAAAAATCTGGTACTCTGCAAAGTGTGGAGATCCACCAATGCAGGGACATGGCCAAAGAGACTGCACGCAGCTTGAACCGTGGAGGAAAAAAACCTGAACGAGAATTCCTCCGACTTGTTTTGACCAGAATTGCAATTTTTCTGAAGGAAGATGTTGCTTTTCCAACAAAAACGATGCTGGAAAACAAGGGCGTTATTTCACGGAAATTACACTTTGAGTGAATGGGCTTAGTTAACCTAAGATAAACATAGATAAACCTTAAACCTAAACGACTTAGTGAAACACTGATAGTTTCGCTAAGGGGAAAAAGGTGCCGTTTTACTTTCGCAAAGTTCTCAGTCCGCCGGGATGTTGATGCGACCGGGATCACCAGTACCCATGGGCTCGCCGTGGCGAGATTGGACTGCCAGTGAAACAGCATCTCCTAACAAGGTGACACTTAATAATCGATAAGTGGAGTTGGGGTGGAGATGAAAGAGATGAAGTGATTATCAGTAGAGAAGGGGTGGGATGAAGATGGATGAAGTGGAATGCTGTTGATACACTGATACCGAGTTCTGCGCGAACACGCGTGAAAATCCACAAGATCAATGTAAACTGCACATGATACACAACATGTTCTGACTGGATCATTCTTAGGTATAGTTTAACTCTGGGTAAAAAAATGGTCAATCGTGGTGGATGGGAGCGACCGGCCACCACTCGGGTACATCAACCTGGATAGCTAGTTGTAATGACCAGTCTTTCATAGTGAGACCCTGGCAAACCGCTGGGCTACAATTGATGACAAGCAAAGTTTGAAGAGTTTACCAGCTTTTACCAGTCTTGCCGAGCATAACAACCAACTATGACTATGACCAGCAAGTTAGTGGTGGTTTGCCCAGCGGCAAAAGCTGGTCATAGTTGGACGGCTGGTTGCTATGATGTAAACTGCTCACCTTGGTCGCAGTTGCAAAAGGGTTTCCCCGTGCGCGAATTCGTCAGCAGCGTTCCGAATCGCTCAAGTCGCGATTCGAAATGAATCGCAAGCAACGGAGGAACACCTGGTTTCGAGATCGTAGAAATCCTCAGAAACTTGATGGGCAAACAATTCCCAGGAATCAAGTCCGAACAATGAGTTATCAACCGACTAGACACAACTACCGATGCAACATATCGCCTTAAGAACTATTCTGACCAAAAATACTACGAATATACGTACATTGTATATAAACAGCAATATCCAACGTTGCACAATCAACCACAACCAATTGCTGATAACCGTCGGCTTCCGGAGAGTCCTTTTCTGGAGATTCGTCAAACCACGGGGGTTTCCATTCCCCACAAATCCAGGCTCCAAAAAATGATCAGCGCCATAATGTACGAGCGGGAAACATGGGAAACCACCAATAATTTGGACTCCTTTGATGATGTTTTGACTTCAATACGTCTGGGAATACCAATGGGTGATTGATGGCCTTCAAAATATTGAAAGCTATTGCCATGATCGAACATTATATACTGTATTTTCTTTGTGTTTCCGAAGATTCTTGCATAGCACTGTTCACCATCAGCGGTGCTGTGTACTCCAACTAATGACAGCCTGCTGCTCCCGCCTCTCTGGCTTCTGCAGGGGCCTCAGGTCAAAACACATGGCACCACTCCCTGCGGGCTTTTGGGTGATCAAGCTTGGTGATCCAAGCAACAGGTAAATGATTGATCACTGTTGTATATGTCTGACTGGTGCCGAAGGATCTTGGTTGACGGACGAGTTTCAAAGCCGTGGGCTGCACAGCCAGGTCTTTCTTCAAACTTTTGCCTTTTGCACCACGTGTTGGTCAAGCCATGATCCAATGCAGAACGATGGGGAAGGACCAACAATGACCAACGATCGCAATGTACTCAGTAATACCGTGGGTACTAAATAATTAATCACTATAGTTCAAATGATTTCATCTGTGCTAACCTCTGGACCAGAAAACAAATGAATCACGAGGGGTAGTCCCCGTACTCATCAACACTTGCAACGAAAATGCAGATCCAACGCTATGGGCTAAGAACAAAACGCAATTAGTCCCCACACTCCCGCCTAGAACCATTACAAACAAAAGGCTAATTCCCTGGGGCCACTTCCCGCGCTGTGAACAACAACAAGACCTAACATCATCAATGAAATTCAGCGTTCATTCAGCTTCGTTGTACCTCAAAGGCATTACTTGATCGGTTGCACTCTCATTGAGTTGGCTGGAGAGTCCGAGTGCTGGATCGACCAACTACAAAAAAATTGCAAAGTCCTTTCCATTACGATCAAGTTCTCTGTTGGCATCATTGATTTGCAACTCCTATCAACTCCTTTCGTTCGGCCCGCGCCATCACCGCCAAGGGACTACTTGCCAAATGAGAACATCGCCGGAATACAACTGCTCAGACTTCACCTGGGCGCCCCGAAACTGCAACATCAACACGTAACACGTCCCGTAGCCCCGTCCCCAGCACCTCTCCACATTTGAATCATCATGAATCATCATGAAGCCTTCGTTTTAGAAACTGATCCTCAAGGTTTACCCCAAAAACGAAGCTACATTAGAAGTTACCCAATAAAATTTCCCCAAAAACGGGGCGGGCTCTCGGCTCGTTGCCCTTCGCTTTTCCAGGCTTCCATGGCTTTGATGCCGCTGTGCTGGGCCATCGCACGCCACGCCTCACATTCCGCGCCTGCATCTCTCGTTCGCTGAACTCCTGGGCAGTGCGAACAAGGTGAGATGGCGACTTTGGAGCGGTGAATGATGATGTTTCGTGGTTGATGAATAGTTGACAAGTGGTTGAGAATTGATTGATAGTGACAATGGTTGATACTGGTTTAAACTTAAAGGTCAATACAGGTTCATGACTGAACATGGTGAATGAAAAGGACACGAACTTTCGTAGGGCTTGACCATGTCAGAACGGACATTAGCAGCTGGAAGATACTGACTATAATATAATACGTACTGTTTATTACGGTTTTCTCTCGTTGTATATCTTTGATGGCTCGTCCTGGTCACTTCCGTTCACTTTGTGCCCATGCTGATTCAATGCACCGTTTTCAGCTGCTGGGCACGACAAACACCACCCTCTGTTCAAACAAACATCAGGTCGAGAGACACAGCATCATCCAGGTGACATCATACGTCAGGTGATCAACTGAAGCCAAACAAATGACGTCTCCAAATCGGATGTCAATTGGAACCCACAAAGGCCTGGCCTTTTCGGTGTTTTTAGGTAGACAAGATACCAGGACATGTTGCAGCTGAGAGGGTGGGGGACATGTTGGGACTACAGAATTCATGGACAGCACACGATCAACTATGGAAACTGTGGTTGCGACTGGTGCCATTGAAATCGTCTTGACACATAGCTTTAAGATGGTTTGTATGAATGAATACAAATGATTCAAATGATCAATCAACTAATTAAATAACAGATTTTATCATATTCATTTCATCATTATTCAATGCTTTAACTGTTATAACAGTGCAGTATCCTATTTAGAACAGGACATATAGTTTTATTATGTTTTATTCAACATAGATTTAGGAACTCGGCATTTCTTGGTTTAGAAACACGGTTCTTGAACGCTTGATGAGCCTTGCTTGACGCAGTGAAATCTTACCTTTCGTCAGTTCCAGCCTTCCAGAAATGCGTCAGAACCGCCCAATGAGTGTGGCCTCGTCTTGAAAATTGTTTTGGGAATGACGATCCTCTCTGAAACCTTAATCGTTTCTCCTACATTCCGAGGAAGTAGTATACTTTCACAGAAGGAACCCCATCACTTTTTTGCGCATCGCATCGCCATCTGATGGCTGATATGGCTGTGGGTCCTGCGGGTAGCTGTTCACATCCCATGAATGACCAGTTCCTAATCGAGCTGTTGGGATGCGAGCCCTTGGCTTTTGGATGGTTGAAGGCTGACCCATGCCCAGTTGGTCCCCCAGCCGCCCCATTCTTCTTGTTCCTTCTCACGGGGCGCGCTGGCGCGCTTGCAAGGCTACAAATCACAGGCAAACGGCGGGTTTACGTGCGTTTTTTCCGGCTGGGTGCTGTGTTTGTGTGCTTGTCTCATCTTGGAGGGGATGGGGTGGGGTGGGGTGTCAACGTTCAGGTAGATGCGCAAACCATTCTGTGGGGGCATGGGTTGGGGTGGGTGCATGCTACGCGCCAAAGCACAGGCATGTTGAAGCTCTGGCATGTAAGTACAATACCAGGAAACCTGATTTGGAAACAGTGCTCGAAGCTTTGCTTTTGAAAAGATCCACCCGCGCAAACCAGTTGGGTTGCGACCCAGCTCACTTCCCCAACCTGGACTCTGGTACAGACTGTAGCAAACGCACGCTTCAGGCAAAAAAAACTGCAACGTGCAAGCGGTGGAGAATGCACAAGTTGAATGTATGATGAAAATGATAATCGAGAAAGGCCACCAACAACAAAAATAGGAAAATCAAGGTGAACATAGAACCCCGGACGGCCATTTTCTATTCTAAATTACAATATAACTACATATAACATCATATAACTACCATGTCGTTGATGGAGGACGCGTCCTGTGACCCAATTGGCGCGTTGTTGTTGATTGCCCAATATCATCAACCAGTACCCAGCATGTCAAGCATCATTATAATCATATACCATGAACCGTCATTTACCATTGCTAGGCATTAGGCTTCAAGAGTTGTTAGCCGTTGGGACATCCGTGGGACATCCGTGACATCCTCCCGGGGTCCTCCCAGCAGTCCCATGAGAGGCAGTCGTTGGTCAAACCTTCTATCGCTGCCACCTGACCGATAGCAGCCATCTGAGATGCTGGGAATTCCAAACGCTTCACACAAACATGAATCATTGAGTGAATTAATTAATCAATGTTTAATAGTGTTTATTGATTCATCAATAATGTTCATGATGATAAGTGCTACTCTTCAACAATCAATGTTTATCATTAATGAATTCTTGATGCTTAGTAATCATTGATGATCATCATTAACAATGAATCACACACCATTAAGAGTGCACCCTTTGGAATGAGCATTAATAAACATTGATTAATGCTAAACATTCATAACCATCACAGTTAACCATGATCCACCATCATGGTCAATTTAACATCAAGGAGCAGCAACAGTAACAACAACAACAACAACAGCAGCAGCAACAACACCAACAACAACAACAC
Organism: Symbiodinium kawagutii; assembly: GCA_009767595.1. NCBI lineage: Eukaryota > Dinophyceae > Suessiales > Symbiodiniaceae > Symbiodinium > Symbiodinium kawagutii. Next base: position 20,746 of record VSDK01015536.1, read on the forward strand.
GTACAAAAAACAACAATAGCAACAGCACCACCACAACCACCACTACTACCGGCAGCAAGAACTTCATTGTCAACACACACAATGACACCCAGATACACCAAGCATTACGTTGATAACATGATACAACATGCCCAAACATGGCATGCTTTTCTGGCTCTAGCTGGTGACCACCAGCTGATTTCCAAGCACACCTTCTGGTCGTCAATGTAGGGTTGGAGCCGATCTCTGATCCAGCCCGATTCCACGATCTTGGCGAGCCTCAGCAAAAATGGACACTTGGAAATTGCGGCGCTTGGATGTGGCGATTTCGTGATGGTCATAGAGACATGCATGTTAATCCATGTTATACCTAGGGGGTTGAGAATCATTGTTCTGGGGTGCTTCATGATGGCGAGAGAGACGTGGATATAGCTTCTAGCATTGGTTATAGCAATGTTCAAACGGTGGGTATAGCTTGAAATCCTTGATGGATGAATGCTGCATCTGAGTCATTGATCAGCAAGAATAATGGGTACTGGAACTGGTGTTGGATATCTGAATACTTCATACCTGATACACGTTGATGCAACTAAAATTTGGTAAGCGGCCAACAAACCAACAAAGTCTTGATATATAATTGTTGCTTCCCGTCTCCATGCTGATTAACGAGCAACCATTCCCCGGCAGCTTATTCGCAATGGCTAGACTGAACCTCTAAAGTCCGCTGGACAAACAGCGTGATTTTTCTTGGGAAAGCGTTGGAAAGTTTCTCAAGGCTAGCATCCATCATCTTTAGTGAGGAGTTTTCAAGGGGGTTGATGAAACTTGCGATATCCTGCCATCTCTCTTGAGTCGGACCCAGCATGGAAGGATCAATAAATGCTTGGTCAACCTCAAGTGATCAATTTTGAGGACACAAACCAAATGAAAATCAATGAAATTCATCAATGAAAATCTATCCATCTCCGTCGCCTAAAACGATTGGTGCCTACCCGTGCCGTCACAAAACTGCCATGGCTCCCGGGCAGTTCATTGTTGGCCAAGTAATAACAACCCAAGGTCACTATCCTTGGCGCGGCTGCAGCTGCCATGTGTGGAGCCAGTGGAGCTGCCAAAAATGATCGCCATGAGGGAGCTATAATCACCAGCTGGTGGCAATATACTGGGAGCCCATTCGGTAGCACCCGCTTCAGCCAGCCATTGGCTCATCAGCGAACAGTGGTTCATTAGTTGAATTGTTTGGCCCTGGGCGAACGGTGAAGTTGATGACCAGGTTGAGCTGGTAAAGCTGGTGGAGATGCTGGTACCATGTGAAAACCAACCACATTATGACCATTACTAGTTAGAAACACAGTCTCAAAGCTCACCAGGAGCTTCACACCACAAAAAACAGCTGATTGGTAGGGGTTTTGGATCACTTCTGCTGATTTCTTGACTGGCAGTTCCAGTTCATGATGATCAGTCTAGCAATGCACCAGGACCCAGGATACCGAATATTTCATTAGCGGGACTCCCATTCTGAGATGACACGTCTATGTCTATGTGCACAAAATATGTAAATCCATGTATATACATATATATATATATATATATGTAAATAATAAATATGCCGGTATAGTGCATATACATCATGTAAACTATTTACATATCATGGAATTATCAACAATCATCCAAGGTTGAGGCTTTGGCAAGCTGAAATCCCAGTTTCTTGGACTATATGTCACATTTTCATGAGGTGTCCCGTTGCATCCCGTGGATTGTCCTGTTCCTGCACCGCCATTGCATCCGCCAGTGCCCAGCATCTTCAACCCCCAACCCGTTGCCAACATGTGCCGACAAACCGCCTCTTGGTCTCAACGCAGAAGTACTTCACCAACAGCATCACAGCCTGGTGTGCGGTGCAAGGACTCCCACGACCTGGATCACCAACCCCCAAACTTCACCACCAAACCATGGAAGCATGGCGAGCATCACGGCCCAACGCGTTGAGAACTACAACGGATCCCTTGGCATTGGGGAGCCGCCGCTAACTTTTGATTTCACAAATATTTGATTCGTGTACATAGCATCAAGGGAATCCCTACGTGTACGTATAAGATTGAGGAAGCTTAATATTCCAGAGTTATTTAGAAGCTGATCGCTTTTAATCCCATTTGCAATAAAACTGTGGAGACCTAATGAGTAAGACTATGTAAGGCTCGATGACAATTCGAATTGCAATGAATGTCAACCATGCCAATGGATGCTTCACAAACCGTACAAACAACGGTGTTAGTGCCATGTTATGCTCTGTTTGGAAAGATTTCAATGACCCATTCTACATTCAATCCTGTACCGAGGGGTATTTTCCACATCCTATGATGAAAAAGAAACAACACATGTCTCTAATCAGATCCCACGCCACGCAACTTAAGATGAAAGTCCGTGCAGGTATGGGATGTCAGGGGGGTGTCCACATAGGCCCCTTTTACAGCATAACAAAACATGACGACACAGCCATTCTAAATCCGGACTTTCTAAACTATGTCAACCACTAATGATGCAGTGAAGGTGGTACAGCCGTAATTTGTCTCGTGTTGACCACTTTAAATTGATGATGCTTAATGACACATTGCGTAGCAAAAGTGGTATCGCTCACATCGCTCACAGCATCCAGCTGTTTGGGATCGGCTTCCATTTCCCCCACAACTTTCCTATTTCATGCTGTGTCCTGAGCAACCGGGTACATGTATTTCATGTTCTCGCATGAAGGCTACATCTTCTTGCCAGAAATCAACTGCTGTGTCACTTCGTGAGATGAGGCAGTACCAGCTCAAAAAGTAAGCCTTTGACAGAAAAAGAAACAATCAACTATTTTGGGGCGCTCCCATTTCACGAAACATTGATCTCAGCAGCGACTATTTAGTTTGACACCAGAAAGACCACATTAAGTCAGTCAAAGCAAACCAACAAATTGCTGATCCGTATTGTATCCTGTTGCTATTGCCTTACCCAATATCGGATACATACGCCATTGATTGCCTGACCCAAGCCCAGGTTTCACGTGCTGTACATATCCAACCCAAGCCTGGACACATTTCATGACCCCGGGCCCCAACCATCCCCGCACCCGATCATCACTCCATTGAGAGAGGTTGTCTGCCATCGACTTGGACTCACGTGCCTCGCAACCAGTCGAGGAACAACGACGCAACCGTTGTGTTTTTCACACGCGCCTGCTGATGGTGAACCAAGGCGATGTCCAATGGTCAAGAAGCAGTTTGTAATGAATTGATACAGGTAGTCACAAAACTTGAGTTTTATTTGCAAGGTTCAATGTTGTATCCAAACCATCCAATGGTAAATGAACAACACTCAAGGTTTGATACAAAATTCCTGGTTGTCATTGAACAAAGAGATTGGTTCAGTCCGGCATTGATGCTCTCAATAACAGTCGCGTGGTCGTTCTTCGCTATTGATGATACTCACCAATCGCGATACGGAAATCACAGCAACACCTGCGTGAGGCAAACACATAAAGAATAATCATGAACCTAGGACCGACACCAAATCATGAAATGCGTGTGGGTCCATACCCTGTCCCCTGGGGAACTCCCATAGATAACCAAACGAGTCTTTGTTGCGATGTTCACCAGGCGCCTTTTTTGGGATGATGGAGGGTTATGACCTGTAGTCAAATATGGTGGTTTCTCAAAATAGGGGACCCAAAAATGGTTAGTTTATTACTATAGATTTTCCAAAATTGGATGATTTGGGGGTACCCCTATTTTGAGAAACCTCCATATGAACAAATACGAAAACAACGAGAAAGCCCAGAGAAACTTTCGGTGGTCATTGACATCTGACGTGAAAAGCGTTGGAAGAAGTTGGTCTGTGCTGCAACTCACATATTCAAGAAAGAAGAACAGTTGTCAACTACATAAAAATACACACAACAACTAGCAACAAACAAACATATAGGCGAACAACAGCAACAACAACAACAACATCTACAAACATTCAGAGACATACTTAACAAACAAAGACATGAACTACTTTTATACATTTACTGAACATGCAAACAACATCAAATAAACATGAACGATATATATATGTATATATATATATATTTATGTAACATACAAACAAACACATGAAAGGCTGAACAAGCAAACACCCATACAAATAATAACAGCATACTGGTCCAGCAGGGCTGTTTCTGAAAGTATCACGTCTGCAGGGAAGCATGTGCTGTCGGTGAAATTCCGTGAGGAGTACGAGAAGTAGGGATAATCCCTTATAGCTAGTAAGCGACAACAATCACCATGCAGAATCAAAAGTGATGGGATGTGATGGGGATATAAGGTGTCACTTGGACCATCAACATCAGTGATGGAGATTGTATGAGTCCGTCCTGGTGGATCATTCTAGTTGGAGCTCTTGATGGTTCTTGTTCTTGGTTCTTGATGGTAACGATGGTTGATGGCTGCTAAGGATGGTAGATAGTGGCAGCCAGAAACGTTGCGAATACTTTTGGACAGCATTCTGCTGTAGCGTTGCGATCTTGTTTCCTCATTGCAGGAACCTGACCCTGCACAGCCCGGAGCAACGCTGAACAACGAAAAGCGCCTCTCGATCCCAGGTCAAGGTATGCATCTGGCGAGCGGATACTCAAGACTTGTAGCGGCTAGGACTCCTGATGCTTCGTAAAGGTGCACCAATTATTGTGATAGAATGTAATAGTTATGTTGCTTTGTAGTTACAGTTACCTAGTTTGTTGTTATATAATGTTCTAGTTATGATATGTTGCTTGTTATAGTATTACACCAGTATGTACACCGGGAATGGTTCCAACCTTGTAAATTGGACACGCTGGAAGATGGTACGCCAGGTTTGTAGGTACATCAAGCAAGTGGGGTTCCAACGTTGGTCATTTCGTGAAACCTGTGAACCAGCACTCGAAGAGAGATCCCCATGAACGAAGCGGACTGCAGTCTGCTGGGTTCTTTCTCTCCACAGTCCGGACCGTCAACATCAAAGAAACAAACTGGCCCCAACTCCCCAGTTCAGTTTTATCACAGTGGACCCCTGGGTCCAAAAACATGATGTATGTAAATAAATAAACAAATAAATCAATCAATAAATAAATATATATATATATATATGTAAACAAATACATGTATACATATAGATACATACTATACACATTTTATGTGCCTGCGGAGTGTGAGATCCCTACAGTGCTGAACAGCTCCAACATTTCGAAGGGTAAAACACCAGCAAAGCAATGAACAAGTTTGACTGCTTAACGTGGGGCTGGTTTCTAGCTTCATAGGCAACCTCTTAATCATGGACCATTATCATCCATTATCAACAACGGATCCGAGCAAATCATCGGCGCCAATATTTCATGAATATTCATCAACTCAATCACCAACTACCATGAAATATCAACAACTGATCCTAGTAAATCATCAACTACATCAATTCTCAAGCACCAGCATCCACCATCCATTCTCAGCCTTGGGACATCCTTCCTGGGAACCCAGGGCCCTCCCAGGGCCGGGTGCCCGCACGTTGTAGCCCCGCGACAGGATCATCAGCACCGTGAGGCTTGGGTCGCTGAGATCGAAATGCGGCGCGCCGCCGTACACCGGGATGTGGTTCCTGGCGCGGCGGTGCTCGGCGTCCAACCGCCAGGATCACAACTAAGGTCGGTTGAATATTTGATGATTGATATCCTGGATGAACAAGAAATTGGTCAATGAAAATTGGACAATGATTGGATCATTCTGGGAATCGGCCATCATAATCTCATCTGACATTCAAAGGAATTGGATGATATGGATCATCGAGAAGTTGAGAGCTTGGGCGCTTGACTATCTTAGTGTCTTCACCAGGTCCTGCTGGGTTAGACAAATAACAGCAACTATCACTGCTCGATGCTGGATTTGGGGGCATACTGGGGATGCAAACTAGTTGAATGAAGTGGATCGATCAAAATCAAAAAAATGGGGAAACTCGCCAAGTCTACCCACTGGAAATACCATTTCAATTGCCAAACGCTTCAGGTGTAGATGTTTTTATACAAATGGATATACCTCTCATATATGAATCAAGCTGCGGTTTGCGACTTCTTTAGGATTCTTTAGGATCTACAAGAGGGCACACTGAGAATATCTAAGCGAGAAGGAAGCGAGAAGGAAACTCCATCGCAAGCCCAGTGCCAACGAAAGGAACAGAGTGCACATGCCAATTTTGGGTCCTCCGAATGTGCCTAAAGATTTCGTTGGACATTCTGGGCTCGAAAACATCAAGGCAATCATCCAAAAGTTCAAAACTTTTACTGGGCCAACAACATCCAACAAGCATAATATAATTATATATAACCATCCCAACATATCCCACCCAACTATTGTCTTGTGAGCCCAAGAAAGCTGGGGTGGAAGACTGTTCTGCCAGCGGGGTTTCATTGCGTGACGGTGAATGCACAGCATACATTCGATGAAAATAACATCTGTTACCTATCCGTGATGAAGTCCTCATATATTCTTCATTCGCTAATCATATCATGGATCTAACAATATGTACATATTCTCTATTCGCTTTTAGATCTCTAGAGAGTTACATTTGATGGATCTATGAAGATTATCATAGAGATAATCTGTGGTTCAAATCACAATGACAAATGGAGTTCTCTCGGGCTCTTCCCATCGACAAACCCACCACTTCCCCCGGTCTTGAAGAGGCTGTTGGGCTGCATGTGTCCAAAGCGAATTTGCCGCGGCGAGGTTCGGTACCTGCGTGGTGAAGCCAGGGTCGAAACATGTGATGATGAATTGTTCCATTTATGGGGGTTTCTCAAAATGGGGAGCCCTAAATCATCCATTAATAGTCATTTATAGTAATAAACCATCCATTTTTTGGGGGTCCCTATTCTAAGAAACCACCATTTATAGTCTTTCATATTTTCAAAGGAAACAAATCTTTTGTTTTTGATCGTTTTTTCCAGTGTAGTGGAACCACTTTCAACGCTACACAAAGGCGCAAAGCTGGCACAATCCGGATGTGTTTCGGGAACGCGCGATTTCTCAACCCCTGTTACTGCAGGTTTCAAATAATTTTGCACAAAGAAAATCACTCATAAAATAACTACATGAGGGTTTATGTTATGCACATGGTGATAAAGTCATGTTTCTTTTTGATGTTGCACACATGTTGTTCTAGTGCCATCTGCTCACTTGGGTCAGCCACAATGGGTAATATCATTGCAAGTGGGCCCCAGCGGTTGTAAGTTGGTGAATTAACATGAATTAACCAGTTCACTAGGATCTACTACCATAACTGGTAGTTACCCTAGGTCATGAACCAACTTATAGCTTGTTGGGGGCACACCTTGCATACGGCAGCTATGGTGCGTAATACCGGCCCTCTGACACTTTGCCAATTTTTGTAGTTTTTGCTACCGTGGACTGTGGGTCAATAGCACAATTACCAAAACTCAACACCTGCAGACCAATGCATACCTGAGGGGCCTTTAATATTCATTACCAAAACTCATTTTCTGAGATAAAACATGACCAAACATTCTGAGGGGCCTCACGGCAGTGATCACCATCATGCAGAACTAAATGAGGATAAAGGGTGTGATCCTTGCCATTGCTGGCCAAGCATTGTCTTGTTCAATGAAGCAACTAAATATATTCATGTATATGTAAATATGAAAAGCAGCCCCAGCCAACCCCCCTCCCCCAGAACCGCTGCTGGGTTCCCTCCACCACACATTGTGGATTCTGCAAGTACTGCCCTTGTCAAATTCATGTTTGGTTGGTGATTGGCCGGTTGCTTCTCAATGGTTGATTCTCCTGGAAAGTAAATATTTCGCCTTCCCCCCGGATTTTTTTTCATGTGGCTGATTCATTGTCAAATCATGCTGGGTTGATGATCGGCTATCGTTGCGTCATGATTGGTGCTCTCATGAAATTGTATGTAAATACCCCCACCCCTCGTGTTGAAGTGGTACAGTAGGATTTTATGTGGTTGGTTCGTGGTTGATTGATGCTTGGCCGATGGTTAGTTTAAGAGTTGTCGATGGTACAACCAGCTAATGGCCAAGAACCCTTCTACAACATTGTGCTTACCAAGCAACAGCTGGAATGGACTATGGCTAGAGCTTGGGACTGATCAATGGCAGTCTCTACACAGCGCGAGTACAGCGAGGAAACATGCAACTACTGCTTGGGTTGCGAATCTGCGTCTGAAGAAGGGGCAGTTGCTTGTTGGAAATCCAACCACACCGTACATGCTCGCAAAGAGATTTGGGAACGGGATCTCCCATGCAGCAGCATCGATTTGCGAATCTGCGTGAGTTTGATTCCAATGTCGGTGATTGGGTACGATCCAGTTCATACCCTGGTATTATATAAGTAGTGTATAGGTGTACATGCAACAAGTCGGTTAATATGTGGGGACTAGAGAAGGTGTGTAGTTTGTAAATAAGTAGTGTGTAAGTAGCACGTAAACCCCCCAAATGCTAGAAATTGAATGCCCATGGGAGGCCAAAGCTCCCAAATGCTTCAAATAGCGTGCGAATGGGAAAGGCCCCCAAATGCTACAAATAGCATGCAAATATGGGGGTAAGGCTTTAAAAAGCTGCAAGACACATGGACTTGGGGTTGGGATCACGGAGGAGGGAGGCACCCAACAAACAAAGGGGGAAGGAGGGATGGGCGGCCGGCGGACGCATATATACTGTCCGTAGCAATATCACCAGCAACAGCACGAATAGAAGTGTTACAAAGAAATGCAACCAGCAATGGCTTTTCTATGAACTCTCGAAATCCCTCGCGGTGAATTTTTTCCAGGCAGCTGGGTTCTACACATATCATGGGTTTTCCAGGTTTACAGAGTTGGGATCTTTTCAGCGGCTGAATTGGAGGGATTTTTCAGTGGATGTCGCTACCAAACTATCATCAACCATCATCAACCATCATCAACCACCATTAAGCATCACTGGGTAGTTCTTGATGGTTGCGGGTCATTGACCGCTGCTAAACGTTCTTCAAGAGCATTAAGCGCTCATCATTCAATTTTCACTAATCATGATAAACCTGCCGCTGTAAATTGACCATCGTTGGCCATCACAAACAAATTGGAGCCATAATCCGTAGACATCCGTAGACCTGTTCATTTTGTGGGCGGGTGGCTGCTTCAAAGCGCACTGCAGCACAAACAGGGCTAGGTGGCTCCTGAGCATGTGAAGGGGTGAGGGTGGAGCAAATGACAAGAAAGTTTAGTGGAGGTGAATAGAAATGGCGAATTCTTTACAAACTGACGAATGATCATGATCAACTGATATGACATGTTGATGACGATGATGGTCAAGCTGTTGTAGAATCTGGTGCCTGCAACTGCTGGGGACTGTTCACCAACATCCCTGGTAGCAAGTACGGCATGATGCAGGGCATGCTTCGGATGCTAAAAATTCACCGATTCGGTACTGCTTTATTTGCACCACCACCGTTCCGTAATTCCGAGTCGCTAGGGCCTGGGGTCGTCAGGTCTCAGAGTTGCCAAAACAGGATGCTTTTTGGCTCCACAATTCGGAGCCTATCCAGCACGAAAACATACAGAAGCTCTTTACAACAAAAAAACCCATGTCGCATACTACTCTCGAGCATATCTACACATGAGCACTTGTGCACCCTTGTACATGGAGAGAAATGCGTGAGACTAACATATTTATTTATATATATATATATGTTTACGCGAAAAAACATACGCTCATACTCTACCTATATATATATATATGCATGAATGTATAGCACGTATAGATGCACACATACATCTGCAAATATTTTCCACTTAGACTCACTCATTTTCATTCACTCATGTACATGTGTCATTCTCTTTCCTCATTCATATACATTTATGTATAACTCTGAACTCTGTACACATTACACATTGTGTACACATTGCCTAGAACTATAGATTCATTTTCATCTAGCACATGGATACAGATTTGTTTGGTTAAAGATGGTTCAAGGAGGCCTTCTGGGTCTCTGGGAAACCATGATGCTGGCCAACCCTTGCGGGTCAGGATTTTGTCCACCCACAGCACCGTTACTACACCAGCCATTCCTGCGACCTGTTTGCATTGCTCATGAATAACCGTCATCAACCATCATTACTTCACTATTGACCATCATTAACGATTCTTGCTAACCCCCCAGCCATTAGGATAGGCCATGATAATCAACAAAGCACTGTTCAACCATCAATTTGCCTTATCAGTAACCGCATTCAACCATCACGTGTTCATATAGTCAACCGTTGTTCAAGCAACAATTGACCATATCAACCATATCATGAACCATTGTTCAACCATAAAATCACCAGCATTCACTATCGTTCAACCATTATATAACAGTACAATCATGAACCAAATCATGAACCATCGTTCAACCTTCATATAACCATATAATCATTAGCCATCGTTCAACCATCATCTAACCGTGCAAACATGAACCATGGTTCAACCTTCATATAGTTATATAATCATGAACCATCGTTCAACCATCATATAACTTACCCTTGTTCAACCATTAGCCGTCATTCGTAATTTTGTTAACCCACAATCATTGGCACCCATCAGCAAACCCTCGTTCAACCATCAACATCAGCGATCAATGATGGTTGAATAGCTTGTTAATGATTGATGCTTAATTCATGTTGATGCTAAATGTTACTGTAGCTATGGTTGAACCGTAGCATTAACATCTTCCCATCACTACCAATCGGCGATCCAATCGGGCGGCCACTGCCGCTTGGGCGGCAACCTGTCGCCAAGGCACTGATCCACATCATATTCGATGCTAAGCTGCTCCACAAAGTCCTGCAGCGGTAGCAGCGGTCACGAGTTGGTTGGACGAGCTGGTTGTTGCTCGCTCATATGGCGAGCTGGGTCAAGCAGTTGGTCAACCAACTAGTAGGGGATAACCAACAACAATCATCGGGAAAACAGCCTGGTTAATGACAGGGGAACCAGGGGTACAGGGTTTTGACCCACAGCCATATGATGTTTTCTCAAAATAGGGAAGCCCATGGAACCACAAAGTTTAAATGCTTGGTATATTAGATTTTATTACTATAACTATAAATCGTTGATCAACTGGGTGCTTTGGGAGGTCCCCTATTTTGAGAAAGACCCATTTTAACGACCATTTGAAAGCTTTCTTGACCACTACGAACCACTACTGGCCAGAACCGTTCCCTTTGCTATTGAGAGCATTAAATGAACCAACAAGGGAAACTGTTTTTGTTTTAAATGGTTCTGGTTAATACCGATGTTGTTGTTGTTGCGCTTGTGGTTGTGGCTGTGATTGTGGCTGTGGTTGTTGTTGTGGATGTTGTGGTTGTTGTTGTGGTTGTTGTTGTGCTTGTTGTTGTTTTTGTTGTTGTTCTTGTTGTTGTTGTTGTTGTTGTTGTTCTTGTTCTTGTTGTTGTTGTTGTTGTCGTTGTTGTTGTTCTTGTTGTTGTTGTTGTTGTTGTTGTTGTTGTTGTTGTTGTTGTTCGTCGTCGTCGTCGTCGTCGTCGTCGTCGTTGTTGTTGTTGTTGCTGTTGTTATGATTCGTTGAACTGCAGCCTGATTCAGCTAATTTGTGCTCTTCCGACAGTTCAAGGGTTGGAAGATCTCAGAGTACCTGGACCATGTCGCTGGTGTTGGCTTTGCAACCTCAAGATCAAATGGTAGTACTATTAATCATCACTTAACCCCTAAGATATCTTAAAATGTCCTAGGTCATCCATATCAAAATAACTTTTGTCTCCCCATCATCATCATCTCATCGTCGTCATCATCATCATCATCATCATCATCGGCACTGTTATCGCCCCCATCATGATTATTTTTCCATCACTATCCTCACCCTCAGGCCGTCACTTTGACCATCATTCAAATATCGAATCAAATAATCATCATCAGATATCATCAGCATGCATTCGCAGCAATGTCGCAATTAACATCGTCGTCGTGATCATCAGCACCCGCAGCAGCGTCGCCATCAATATCGTCATCATGATGATCGTATCCATGAGCTATGGTGCCCATTTGCCAACCATATTAATCTGGTTGGTGGTTAGAAGTCATACCCCCCGCGATAAAAAATAAATTAACCAGCCATCTCAAATATCGGCGAAAATAATAACTGTTCGCCCGACAGAAACAACGGCCCTGCGCAGGAATTCGAGCGTAGGAAAAGGCTTCCTGTCAAGAGAGATATATGTCAAACTTTCCGCGAAACTGTTGAAAACCTCCAACCAGTGATTCCTCCTGGCTTGAAGTTCCGACGCTGCCCCGCCCCCGAACTCATGGACTTGTGGCGGTCCCTGATCAACTGGTCCCGGCCCAGCTTGTACACTTTCTCTGACCTGAGCCGACTCTTGGTGACGGCCCAACTTCGTGAGCGTCAAATAAGGGGTTCAGTTACTTGTCAACATCAAGACATCACAATGATTCCGTGACCTGCTTCAACTGTTGTGGTCATTTATGGCTGATAGATGTTGATACTGTGGGTAGCTGGAAGATTTATGGTAGATCAATGGGGCTAGGCAGGTTTTCTGAACCCTTTTGATGGAGCTTTTTATTGTGGAGATATTTGGAAGGCGGGGTTGCCAAATGTCATCCGAAGCTGTTCCAGCCTAAAATTGGTAGCTAGTAGCTAGTCTCGCTCGTGTAGGACTTAGCGGAAATAATGCATGCTAAAAATATCAATTTATAATGTCACATGGGAAACAACGAACAAGGGTTTGGCCCCTGCTCAATGAACTTCAATTTATGACTCCACCAGCAAAACACACCGCCCTCAACGGAGAAAATGCGCATGTTAATAGCAAACACATGTGAAGTCTGATGTTTACGTGTGTATACAAATGCAAATCCATGCCTGTGCCTGTGCAAGAGTCCTTCCTAAACTGAGACTGATACCAAACAAAAAATTGTCCCCTTCCTGGCTTCCACCAAGCCCTATATCCAATCACTCCCTCCAATCCTTATAAATTAGATCAACATTTTGATGCTGGTTAAACCTACCCCTCAGGCACCAGTCAGAAATTCCCAGTTTTAAAAACGGAACCCGCTGATCCGATGCCATTGCTGAAATAATCAGTTTTCCAGCACGAAGTAATCGCAATCTCCATACTTAACTTCCATAGTTACCTAATAATAATCAAGGATCTTTTCAGGTACTTTTGGTACTTATATACTTTGCATATACTTAATATATACATAATGTATATTTAACACACCTTTACACTTAACATTTCAAGTTTTCCATCCACTTCAACGCCGGCCACGAGCCGAGGAGCGGGATCATGGTGTGGTCCCAGAAGCCCGTCATCGTGGCCAGGTCCCTCTCGTGAACCAACTTGATCCTGGTGCCATGGGAGTTGGGAGGGAGAAGCAGGGCTTTTGATTGGGAATTTTAAGGATGGTCATTTTCAATGCTATTGATCATAGATGGTAATTTTCACCCGCAATTCTTGATTGGGATAATTTTTGATGGTGAATAGGGAATTGATGGTATTCTATTGGGAATTTTCAATGGTTTGATCATAGTTTGATCGTGGGACATAGATGGAAATAGTGGTAATGTTGGGTCATGATGCTTTAGAATGGGAAATCATGAGCAATAAGTGATGCTGAGGTTTGACGATGGGTCATCTTTTTGCCCCTAATGATACAAAGCCCCCTAAGGGTTCTTTTTATTACGGGGGATTTTGTGTTTGCGGTGGTCGGTAACACCGGTGACCCCTAATCATGAACAAAAAACTTTAGGAAAAAACAGACGTTTGAGGGCCCTAACAAAATGTTCCCGTAATTAGGCCTGGGGTTTCTATTGGGGGTAAATCTGATGTCTAGGATGTTCTGCTTTAGTACTGGTTGTTAAATACGCAACTAATAAAAGAAATTGACAGCAACCAAACTACGCTGGAGTAGAACCCAAATAGAAACTGAATGCTGCGTTGTTTTTTACGGGCACCCACCCAATCATGTTGACCCCACCACCAGGCAAGAGCACCCACCCAATCATGTTGACACCACCACCAGGCAACAGCACTCACCCAATCATGTTGACACCAGCACCTACGAAATCATGTTGACAGCCTTGTCTCCTATACTTGAAGTGAAATCCCTAACAGCTTTGCTATCTGGGGAAAAACATGGAAAAACAACATCTGGCAGCCCCAAGTTCTTTATTTGCGGGGGTTAGTAATAAGGGGAGAAGATTACTCATAGAAACAATAATAGTAAAAATACTGGTTGAACATTCACAATAATGGGTGGTCATGGTATAATTACAGTAAGTCAAAATAATTGCTGATGGCGGGTAAAGATTGAACATGTTTCGAAGTGACTGTCGATTGTGGGTCGTGATACTCAAACAGGCAACAAGGTTTGCTCACTTGCAGGGTACTCTTGCAGGACACTTCTCAGCGACGTCCAAGATAAGGGTTACCCTCTTTTACTTGAGCCAAATGAACAAGAAATCGCGGAGTTTCCCGGGACCCAACCCTTGCTGGGTAACCACATTTGACTGCTGTTTCCCGCATGGTTCTCAGTTTCACGGACAGCAGAAACGCGATGGTCGGCTTGGGGTGGCTCCCCCCCGCGGCGGTCTTGATCTTTGTCTGTTGCTCAACTTTCTCTTTTCGCCTTTGCTCAGCTAATCTGACCTTGCGCGCAGAGCGTTGGAGAACCTGCAATGGTTTCATGTTTTGGTGCTGGTGCGTTGATTGAAGAAGTCAGGGGTCAAGGAATGTTAAGTTTCGCAGTGCAAAACATGTTGATTGAAGGAAATGGCCCAAAAAAAGTTAAATTTCAAAAAACAGAAGAGCATGCCAAATTTCAGGGATTTCAAGGACTAGTTCAAGGAACCAAATTCTGGAAAATCAGCTGGGCAACGGCAATGCTTCAACCGACAGCTACGAACGACATATCTGTGAACATGACTTTCTCCTGATTCCCAGATTTGTTGCACGTTGTTTTACATGTGCTGGTAGTGGTTGCAATGGCAGTGGTGGGCATGCAACAACCTCTTGCCAGTTGATGGCAGTAGTAGTCATGTGGTTCCAACCACAATGGTATAAGTCTGATATAGCTCTTGAGATACAACCACCTGGGAACACGAAGAAAGAAACTGGGAACCAGAACTTTATTGGTTGGAGAAATATTGAGATGACGACCGACAAAAGTGGCACCACTGAATGGCCTTATCCACTGAAAACGCTTCCACTTGTAGGGGCACCGAGATTATCAAACGCAGGACTTTACAGTCACTTCAATGGGCAATCTTAGATATTCAATCACGACAAAGAATGTCCCCCAGTTGCATGCCACCACTGATCATTGATTGGTGGGCCCCAGAAATCATAAGTTGGTGATGGCGCCAGTTAACTATGCTCATATCGAACCGAGCTGTAAACTAGCTTATAGCTTTAGGGGCCCACCTTGTGGTTGGTGAAAATGAAAACATTTCGTTGCGCTTGTTGGTAATCAAATCCAGCGCAACAGGTGGCAGTGACACGCTTGTGTCTCAAGCCCGGTTTTCAAGGGCTGGCCCTTTCTGGTGAGGTTCATTGTCACATGGCCGTTGGTCAATAACCTGTACCCCAGCTGTTCACATCCATAAATGACCAAACTAGGCTGGCTGTTGGGATTTTCATCTAACCATGTTTTGGCCGGTCAATACTGACCCACCTCATTTCGGATTATGATGATCATGATATTCACGACCATTTGCAAGAAACTCGAAGAAGAATCTCTTGAATAAGCACTACTTGCAAACAAACAAATAGAAATGGTAACCATCACACTTCTTGTAAACCAACAAACGAAACAACGAACGAAAGGACCGGCCTGCCCATCTTGACCCGAGAGCCACAACAGTTCGGCACGTGCCACTGAGCTTGCGGCGTCACGATCGCAACGATCCACCATTTTGGGATTGACCAACTGGGGCAGGGCGTTGGGTGGTACCAGTGACAGCTGACCTGGTTCCAGTGATGCTGAAAAGAGGTCCATGGCAGCCATTGTGCGCGCACACACACATATATATAAAATATACGTATATATATATATATATACGTATATTATATTTATATTCATATGTATATTCATTTTTGAATAAATATAAATATATATATATATACATAAATATATATATATATATATATATACATAAATGTATATATATATATATATATACGTATATACATAACTATATATATATATATATACATAAAAATATATATATATATATATGCGAATTACAGTACATAGACATTCCATAGATACATTGTATACTGATACAGAATCATACCAGGTTGAAATGCACCCACACACACACATGTGTGCATGACCCTGCTTGACCACCTTTGTCAGTTCCAATAGTTCCACTTGCTCCAACGGCACCACCAACAAGACCGATGACTCATGGTACTGAACGACCGGATGACCTCCCTCAATGCGATCACCACCCCACGGCGTTTCCAGAGCTTGCCTTTGGATCAGGTGGCGTCAAGATTTCGCTTCGCTGGTCCTAACAGATCAAGAACCGCGGCATGGTCCGTTAGGACTAAGGTAACCACCGGTCCTGCAGGATGCAACACAAGTGCCCCCAAATCTTAGCGAAGTTGGATTGGAACTAAGGTAACCACTGGTTGTATCCAATTCTGGGAGATTTTATGTAACGAGGTGCTCCAACCTTGAAGGAAATCTACCAACGCGAAAGATTGGGGGCTGGAATGGATTAATCATTGGCGAGTTGTAGCATTGCATGGGTCGGCAATTTGGAATGAGCAGCAAAAACAAAAGAGCGACCTACCCAACAATCATGGGTATCATTAAACAACATTAATGATTAATACCCCTACCCAGCAAAAAACCCACCCAATTGGGTAAACAGTGGGTGGGGTTATCATTAAGCAAAATAGCTGTGCCAGATGGGGAACTCTTCGCACAGGGATTGAAATGATACAGCTATGGGTCACAACCCACAACCTCAAAATAGACGTGTCCATAAATGGTATCCACAACTGAGGGTGGCTATTCCCCACTCAAAGATCAGAACTTGGAATGGAGATTCGGAGTATCTCATAGACAAAAACATCAACATGTTATGGGCCGGGTTGCTATTTTTGCAAGGTCTCTGAGTGGAAGGGATTTTGCGAATGATTTTGAGGATGTCGCAACTCCTAAATGCATGCCGGTTTCCCCGCTGGTGTCAAGGTTTGCACCCCCGATGCGTCATTGATGGTGCCCAGCTCAAAAAACGCAATCAGCTCATGCAACATCCCCCCGGAAAAGGGATGCGTACAGTATCACACAGACGGAGCATGTCCGGTCCAAGGAAAATAAGTGGTGCAGCTCCCGGTTGTATCATACCAGCTTCATGGTGTACTTGCGTGATTCAAGGATATGATATCTGTAAAGTGCCTGAAAATGCTTTGTGTCGGTTAGTCAAGCCAGGCAATGGGAGATCCAACCAACCATACTTTGGGTGAACCCGATTGTCAAATCCATGATAGAGTTGTGAGGCTTGAATTTATACAGCACTATTTTGATCGCAAGTGCCTTGAATGTTGAAGGCCATGGCAACTTGAAAAGGACCGCAACCATCATTTTTATGCTCGACAACAAGGACAAACGGAAAGGAACAACCACTTGAATTGGTAGAAGTTGCGCTTTCAACGACTATGAGTGATGATACTGATGATAATGCATGATAATGCTTTGTGGAATCAACAGGTACTTGGATAGACACACCACCACCTCCACTTTCATCACCAACAATCCCTGCTGGCCCTTCCCTACATCCTCGCGGATGTACATCAGCATGTACCTGGTCAAGTTACAAGTCTTGAACTCGTCTGTGCTGGTACAATCGGGTGTCAACAACAGTTGATGATCCACCACGGAAGGTGCCTTGATTCGTGTCTGGCTTTGCAAAACTGATGATCGTTTTGATAGATACCAGTAAGTCAGGCCACCCCCGTGGCACAGCATTTGAACCATCCTCGGTGAAATCATGTGAAATCCAACTTGGCCTCCGTTGATTTCAGGCACATGCAAAAAAATGTTTCTTGTACCATTTATATGGCATTTAAAGGCACCTATCTGGTATCTGTATGGCATTTAAAGGCATTTATATGATATTCACAGGGCATTTAAAGGCATTTATATGGTATCTATATGGTATTTACAAGCATTTCTTTGAGGTGCAAACAATCCACCGTTGCTCAGGGAACCGGGCGCCAGCTGCCTGGCCTCCGTAAGCCACCACCAGGCTTTCCCAGATTCGATGGTGACCGGTCAAATCTGGGGGTTGAGGAAGATATGGATCTGCTAGATTTCTTGATTTTCCAGCAGATTTTGTTGATCTGGTTGACTTTCTTCTGATTGATACTAATATCTGGTTGATATCGATTGATCTGGATCTGGGGGTTGATTGATATGGTTTCTCAGAAAGTGGTCCTAAAAAGTAGGTTTTTGAATCAAGAATCATTTTCCCAACCGCCATATGAAGTTGAAGAAAACACTACGATTTACAGTGTTTTCTCGAAGAAAGTTGTTGAGCTCATAGATGGATTGCTTGTTGTCGTTGTTGGTCAATGCTTTAAAAATAGTAATGTAGACAGGATATATCATTTAAACATCTATCAACATAACATGTAACCATATCATTATGTAATAATATCCATCAGCTACTAAATCTATCCATTCATGCTGATCACTTGGCTGTGTTCAGTTCACCCTTGGTCCCCCTGGTTCCCCAATCATGAACCACTGTTCCCTATAAAATTATTGGTGATTCTCACACTAGTTAGTGATTCGAATCACCAACAATGTTTAATGATTCCACCCAAAAATTAGGGAACTCTACTCACATTGATTCCCCAATCATTAACCGATATTTAAACATCATTTAACGACTATCAGCTGCTCTTAACCACCATTTAATCATTTAACCATCATTAACCATCATTAACCATCATTAACCATCATCAACCATCATTTAACCACAAAAATTCTGGTTGACTAAAGCCTTGACCCAGCTCGCCCACCACAGATCCCTAGGGCACGCGTTGTGGCTCCGCGAGGATGGCGAGGACGTGCTCCGAAAAGCGGACCGGGCGGCGTCCCGCCGCAGCTCCGCCGGGCTGCGATCGAAGTAGTTCCACACCGGCAAATCGCTGCCTGCGACGACGGGTGAACTGCTGAACTAAGACTGAGAACTATCTGTTCTATAACAACAGTTATAAGTTAATATAACACATAGTTCTCAACAAACAGTTATATGGTTAAATAACAGTTTTCTATAACTTAGAATATAACTAAGACTTATAAGGGTTTTCTATAACAACATAAGAGTAAACCCACATATAAGCAACTACAGTTTTACATATGTTCAGTTAAAAAATAAATAATATAAGAGTTATAATATCAGTAGTATACTTATAAGCAGTATACCAAATTATGTTATGGGAACTTATAGTTATAGACAGGATACTAAGTTACTTATAAGTATACTATAACTAAGACTTGCAGGTGACCTAACTATAACTAAGACTAGTATACGAAGTGACAAATAGGTGAACCTATAACGTATAGGTATAAGTAGACCATAAGCAGTTCACCTATAAGTTATAAGTATACTAAGACTTATAGGTGAACTGCTGAACTAAGACTTAGCTATAAGTAAACAATGTAGTTTAATATAGAACAACAAAATAGTTCAATTTTATATTTATAACAAAGACTTATAGTAACTGCTAAGAGTTCAACGTGTATACAACAGTTATAACATTTAGAGATACCTGCTAATCACAACATTTAGGAGTTACCACTACTGGAGTGAATCTATGAACAACTAAGAGTTGTAACATTTGGTGTATAACAGCAGATATAACCTGTCAATACTACTGAACTAATAGGTGATCTGGCTGTGGGTCAAAACCCTTTTCCCCTCGTTCCCCCATCATTAACCATTGTTTTTCGCATTATTGTTGGTAATCATCCCCCGTTATTGGTTGGTTAACTGCTTGACCCATAGCCATCTATGGTGATCTGATGCCTAACTCTGGTTACCATATGATGCTTACCCATATTGTAATTGCCGCCCAGATGATCTATGCCGAACTATGCTTACCATATGGGGGGTGCTTCAGTCACAGGGGTATCCCCAGTTATCATCCGCTATGTTATTAAACAGTTCTAGTAATAAACTGTCCATTTTGGGGGTCCCTATTTTGAGAACACCCATATCTTTCCAGTGAATAGATGGTAGTTATGGTTCCCAAAGTACTGCTTACGGTAGTGAATAGATCTTAATTAATAACTAATGGTACACGTTAATACAACCACCTCTACCACATTGACTGACATCCACCCCCAAACCATTCAGGTGGTTGACGCTGCAGCCAATACAGTGAGTATTCCCTGCCCTTTTCCGTGCCAGGCTCCCATTGGACTTTGCAGAGCGGACCCTCTGGTGGTTCCAGGTGAGACCTAGGACACCCTCTCTGTGACTATAACGTGCTACAACCCAGTTCTGGCTTCGGGCCCTTGTGCGTTAGGCGTTACAAGAGACAGAGGTGAATGGTGATGCAATTTGTAGTCGCCTCGTTGGTCCCCAACATGTTGATACGCCAACCCGGGACATCTGTGATTTTGCTTCGGAGCGCCAGTTGCTGACGGGTCCGGGGTGCTGTTCAGCCACAGCGGCCAGCCCCAGGTGACGGGTGGACTCCTTGGGATTTCTGTGAAATGGTCACATTCAAGAAATTCTGGTGACTTTTACATGGCAATTGGAAATGAAGTAAGTTGGCCATGTTGGCCCAACCAAATGGAGCAGCTCATTCACAGCCTTAACGTGGCATCATCAGTTGATGGGTTCCGCCTACCACTGTGACAAGCATGTTTTAGCGGGATGATGCAATCCGTATCAAAGGTCAACTGTTGGAGCACCTTGTCTGATTTCATGCAATGTGGACTTTGAAGGGGAAGCAGGCCGCTGATGTTTGGTTCCATGTGCATGAGTGCATTGAGCTGTGTAGAAATTCCAAGAACAAATGAAAGCCGCTGTTTTTAGGCCTTTGTATTTCTGAGTTTTCTCGAAACTGTTGGAAGCAACTGCCTGCGATTAGCTTTTGAACCAGTGAGCTTCGTGCGCAAAAGAAACATGATCATGCTATGGTGAACTGACGGTTGATGAATACTTGGCTAGTGGTTATAGGCAGCATTTATAGATGCTATTGGGAGTATGTTGGGAGCTAATATTCAAGATGCTGGGAGCAGCGTTCGTTGATCTTGGAGATTGGAGTGAGACAGGAGTGAGGCTAGTTGATGTTGGAGACGATGTTGGAGGCTAATCATCTAATTGATCTTATATAATGTTTGGGATGAGCAATTGATGTTGGGGGTGGTGATAAGAGTCTTGAAAAGTGGAGACACGAATTGATCTTGGGGATGAGACTGGTTTCTAGTGGCCCACCGCAGTACTGGTGAACAACGGGTCAGTGACAAATTAACGACAGTGATGGTAACCATGGCTGATGATGGTTGTTGGCTAGGATATCTTGGCAACCAAGAGTCACCAGGAACAACAAATACAAATACATAGACGTACTCTATTGTACTCTCTTGAAATGTGCTTTCTAAAATGCTTTTTTTGCAAATTTGTTACTGTTGCCCAGTGAAAACATACCGCTTGCTGGAAAGATAAAGTTGTGAAACAGCTGAGAACTCTGCCAGGTTCTGATTGCACCAAAGTGGTGCACAGGGAGATGAACTATCTACTTGTTTCAGTGGGAATTGATATCAATTTACCGTGATGGGTGTGCCGTGTGTAAGCGTACTGTACCATATACAACCTGCGGGTTACATGCCATGTGCATTTACAAAGGTAAATAATTGATGTATTATACGGTGCACGCGCAGTGATATACACGTATCTACTGGGATGTGCATCCATGTGCATCCATGTGCATCACCACTGGTTGCAGCTGGTTACTAACCATAGTTTTAGGTTTTTAGGGTGATAACATATTTGTTGGGTTATCTGCCATGGGTTACATTCCAGGGAAGTGACCCCAACTGCACATCCAAGTATGAAACTGCCATCAAGAGCTGCTAGGAGCAGCTTCTACCTACCGATTTCTGAAACTGTCTGGCTGATCATCTTCAATCAACCACTTTGTGTTTGAACACGCCAAAAAAACACTATTAACCATGATCAACCATTATTATAAAACCATTATCAACCATTTAATGTTGGTAGCTCCAAATCACTTCCTCTTTAAACGGACAGCTGCTGGCTCCAACCAGCAGGCGAGAAGGATCATCCAATAGCCATCACTAGCCCTCCACGCCTCCATAGTTGCCCTCAATCGCCGCGAATTCGCTGCAGGGTGTGACCATCTCATCATCGAATTTGAACCTGCCATGGCTTTGGAAAGCCACGCCGCTACTTTGGGGCAACCCAGGCGTAGCTTCAGGACAGGCCGCCAGTGTAGCTGCATGATTCTTGTAAGTGCATGTAAAGTATACATGTGTAAACTGGCATTAAATACGCGTGAATACACAAAAACAACATACAACACTATACAACATTCATGGGTTTGCCATGTCATAAGCATCAACGATAACCAATCAACAATAACATCTACCAGTGGGAGATGTCTGTTTGCACAACCAGCAATATGACACACTCAATAGGCATTGGCCAACGAATGGTAGGTACCTACCGGGTTGTGGGACCATCTTCAGGAAAAAAACATATTCAGTACTCAAGTGGCGAGCTGAAGTGGTACGTCAGCCTCTAGGATTCACTGAAATCACTGGCTCAGCGCCAACAACGAACTACTCTAAGTACCTTACTGGGTTACGAGTTGCGCTATCAATCGCTTAGTTTGGCTCACTAACACATGTTCACCATGATTCTGGGGCACACGTGGATGGGGCTTTAGCTATACATACGAGTACCATTAAGAAACAGGCAACTGTAAGTAATTTCAATCGATCATCGCACTTAGAAGAAAACATCTTAGAAAAAGCAATCAAGTAGCGATGGCCGCTGCTCCATTGACGTTTCCGTCTCAAACACGACTAGTGTTCTTGAAACAAGTCCCCCACCCAGCAAGGGCTGACCACGGCTATACTGGAGAGTATCCATAAAAACGTACCCCTCTACATTGGTTTGCAATTAAAAAAGACACAACCATATGGGATGGTGACATGGGTGACATGTATCATCTTTGGAACATGCCATCTGAGTCATTTACTTCCAGAGGTGCAAGCTGTCTCTTGTTCTTCCAGACTCAAACTTAGCAAAGACGCAGGCGCTAGCTGCGCAAAGGGGCCAGCAGGACCATCCTCGGTCCGGATCGGGTTGGATGTGAGCATAATAATGCCTCAGCTGAGCTGTTCGGCACTGCTGTCCCATTCCCATCCTGGGTTCTACGGAGAACTGCGCATGCCAACTGATTACCTGCGATACTGACAGGATGGATAGCCTTCTCAAACTGGCACGATTACGAGCGCACGAGTCAAACGTAGTCACCAGTCAAACGAGTGATTTCAAGACACTCGAAACGTATACCAAAACAAATTACCATGCAAAACATACACCAAAACTTGTTGTTTTTCGATTTCTAGTGGTAAGCTTGAAAGTGCCAGCATAAGCATGGCCGTACCCGAAAATACATCCAGAACACTAAAACCGACAGCATTCCAATTGATGACCCAGTGCCATTTGACCCATGGCATTTATGGCATTTCCCGTCCCTGTTATTCTGAGCTGTACCATGTTGCACCTATGCTGTATTTGTTGATCGTTGGAAGTCATTGACCATCATTACATAGTGCTGCTTTCCACTTCACTTAACGAAATAGCCCAGGATTTTTGGGCACCTTGTAGTTGGTTGTATCAAGTTGTATCAGCCACCCGCAATGAGTCGCATGAGTCGCACCCTGGGCACTGGTGCCCTTGCTGGCAGGTGGTTTTACAATGTTTTACAGGGCGCAAACCTGAACTCAAAAGGCTCCCTCACCTAGCAGGCCAGCGCTGATCCAAAATTCTGGATCTTCCAAGATCCCAGTATTTTTTTTTGAGTGTTTCTGGCAGTTGATATTTTCGAAGTTTCACAATCTGCGGAACACAACTGGAAAAAATCGAAACCAAGCTGACAAATCGCCACCATTTCAATTTTTCTTGTCTTTCCGAAGTTTCTCATTCAGGAGTTGGGCATATTTGTGAACTTATTCGTATGATAAATTTTGGTAGAATGCCAAAACTAGTGTCTTTGTACAGCATTTGGGGAACAAATCTCCCTCAAAAACAAACTTGCCAAGAATTGAGGAAGGACCCTTTATGGGATGATGAAACAAATGACAGAATCAGGAAATACACGCAGAGATTTAGGACATCTATGCCGAATGGAACGGCCGCTTCACAAAAAATTACAGTGTCAACACTTAAACCATTACTGTTGAGAGCCTGAACCGATTAGAGAACCCATTCAGATTTCTTATGCAATGGCAGAACCAGCAGCAACAGTAAGACTTGTCTTGGGAAAGGACTCAGCATTTGAGAGGGCGCCTTGGGTTTAATAGAATGCTACTGGTTAAGGTTATTTTATAAACTCATTTTATAGGGAAA
>VSDK01015536.1:45558-55932 GCA_009767595.1 Symbiodinium kawagutii
ATGCGCGTGCAGATCCCCGTGGCAATCTGGCTTGCTTTGCAATGGCTTGGGGATAATCGCATAGAAATGATTTTGCAAAACCCGAAGTCATGGCTAACGCCCGGGTCTCTGTGTTCCCACTCCGCCAAAGGCTGATTAGCCCGAACTACCATAAGCCAAATCATTCTCCAACATCAACAATCAAAAACCTTATCATCAAACATCACTCACCATCAAAAACCATATCGCCAACCATCACTCACAGTCAAAAACCACACCAACAAAAAGAACTCACCATCAAAAACAATATCATCAAATATCCCTCATCATCAAAAACCATATCATCAACCATCACTCTCCATCAAAAAGCATATCATCAGCCATCACTCTCCATCAAAAAGCATATCATCAAAAAGCACTCACCGTCAAGAACCCTATCGCCAACCATCAATCGCCATCAAAAACCCTTTTACCAACTGTCACTCACCATCAAGACAATATGACCAACCATTACTCTCCATCAAAAACCACATCAACAAAAATCACTCAGCATCAAAAACACTATCATCAAATAACCTCCACCATCAAAAACCAATATCAACAAAAATCACTCTCCATCAAACAATTATCACCAACCATAACTCGCCATCAGGAACCCTCTCACCAACCAGCACTCTTCATCAAAAACAATGTCATGAACCAATGAGTAAACCAGCTGATCCACTTGTGAATGCCGCCCAAAAGCCCACTGTTCACGTCCCCGTTGTGGACCACCACGGCGAACAGGTCATATTGACCTGTGGGGCCAGGCACCGTGCCACATGTGTCTTGGATGCCTTGGATGTTCTCCCTGAAGGTGCCAGGCTAGGATAGCTTGGAGCAAGCCATGCCATGGGCACAAGGATTTCTGCATGGAAGGATCTCTGCCCGTGGCAGAAAGCCTTGGATTCGTTCCATTTCATGTTGTCTTTGTTGAGAAGTGAAACACAGTGACACCCACAATCCCAAAGAAAAGCGGGAAGATGGATCTGCATGGCCATTAACTGGTCGCAGCCTCGCTAAAAACCACTACGACTGTTGGATGTTAGCAAAGCGCTTCCGACTGCTTTCGAAGCTCGGAAGCTGCTAAACCAATGGCTGGTTGATCAGCCCGAAACATCCTTGTGTCTGGAAGATGTGCTGGTTTCCAGGAAGGTAATGAAACTAGGATTCTCTCATCAATGCACGCTGGTGATATCAGTCGTCCGCATTGTGTGAGATGATATGAACGCCAATAGTTGCTGGATGACCATCTCTAGTCTTTTTCGCACAGGCTTTGCCGACTGGGGTGGCCCCACCAATGTGTTCAATACTGGTCGGCTGTCGACTTCTGGGTGTGTCCACATAGATGGAGGTATACATCGGTATACCGTTGTTCAAAGACAGGATCAATAGAACAGCCATGAACACCATCCATCGCTCGAAAGTACCGGCGGTCGAACATCAACGATGCAGGGGATGCTGTATGATCTCTGCCAGACATGGCCGGACCCAGTACCATGGTCCCCGCAAGCCTCCATCCGGAGCGAAAGGACTCAAGTCCAACTTCCGTGGAAATTCGAAGCGCGAGTTCAACTTGACCTGGCCCAGCGTGGTGACCAGGGATCTATGGGACCAGCTGGGGACCATGGGCCATCATGAACCTGATATCCTCACACGAGCTTGCACAATCACCCTGGCCGCCACGTAGGTACGACTCAAAGCTGTTCTGCAGCAGTGCTGTCAACGCAGTGCTAAGGTCAAGTGGCATATGGGGAAGATTGGGCGAGGTGGGCAAATCACCAAAGTGATCAGTTTTAATCCAAGGATGACCATGATGACGGGATGATGATGGTTAGTACTGATTGACGATGATGATTGCCAATTCTGCTTGACGATGACAATGACAATGACAATGATGATGATGATGATGATGATGATGATGATGATGATGATGATTATGATGATGATGGTGGTGGTGATGGTGGTGGTGGTGATGATGATGGTGGTGATGGTGGTGGTGGTGATGTTGATAAGAGGATGATGATGAGAAGAAGATGATGAGAAGATGATAAGATGATCAAAAACGATGAACACTGATGAGAAGATGATGACAAGATGATGAACAGAATATGGGAAGATGATGAGAAGATGATGATTGCCAACAAACAATGGCAATATTGTGGGCAGGGTATCGTGAGGAATCCTCGACCAGGGATGCCAACCCACAACGTGCACAGCTGCAACACTGTAGCCATCCAATTTCCATTGATAGTTGCTGTAAACATAGCGAACACAATAATACATGATATTATATATATATTAAAAAAACACATAATAAACATCTCATCAGGGGATGGCCAAACACGTCCAAAAACCATGGTTTGCGTGCTCGAAACAAAATCCTACCAGCAATATTAGTCTTTTTGAGGGCTTGGGCCAGCAGCAGCAGCAGCAGCTGCTGCTGCGGGATTGCTTCAACTGCATATTTATGTCTATCAAATAATCATCGTCTATTTCTCTCATCTTTCATATACCTCTACAGGTTGGCCCCTGGCTGGCTTTCCGGCATAAGCCCTTGACTAATCTAAGGACCAATGTTGTATCTGTGATGGGTTACAGAAATTGGATACATTCGAAAACTAAACAAATCAAGTAGGATAAACATTGGATCACCTTCCAGGTTGTCACAACAAAAAGAACAACTTGAAAGAAGAACAAAGACAACACCGATGGCGACAACAGCAACAACACAACACGGGCAACAAAAAGGATGACAACCAACCAAGTATAATGAAGCAACCAAGCAAGCAACAAATAGCAACAAAAACACGGTGAGATGCAGAAGGACAACAGCATTAACCAACAACAATCCAAATGAACAAACCCCCCCCAAAAAAGGCCAAAATACACATGCATATGAGCAACAACCAACCAGCAAACAAACAACCAACCAACACACACACACAACAACATCACCAACTTCCTCTTTCCTCTGAACCTTTCCCCCTTTCTGCCCTTTCCGCCGGCCATGTCCATCTTTTCCAGGTCGAAATGGAAGCGCTTCAGCTGCAGGTTCAACAAGGGAGGAAATCTGCGTAGCGGGAGGTGGGCCAGGACTGGAAACTGTATATCCGTAAATATAAATATATATAAATATAAATATAAATACAAATATATATTGGTATATTTTTCCTGATATCTTTGGCAAATACATCATTCATTTTCATATATTAATTGATTTAAAACATCAATAATTAGTTCTATCTAATATAAAAAACATATATTCATGTATGCATCCATCGACAAAGCGCGTCTCATACTTTGGGTCACTTTACAGTAACCCTCTCGTGTACAGAACACATCAGCTGTTGATCAGCCGTCCAACTTGACAACTCAGCTGCGTGCGATCAAAGCAGGCTTTCTTGAGATCAACTCAGTTGGATGATTTGGAATGATCATCATTATGTCTTCGCCAACGAATCGAAGCATCATGGCCTTTCACCCCAAAGGTTTCTGGGGACTGGCAACTGCACCCGCCTCAAGAAACGAATGCCTTTCCTGGCAAAGGTCGCCACAGTGGCACCATGGGAGCCGGCGATATGTCAACAGCTGGGCATTTTGCTGATGCTTTTGGATATGTAGCTGGGGATATATTTGGGATATCGCGGGATATAATCATGCTTGTGTATGCTTATGACTGGCTAAGAAAATCCCCTCCCAAAATAACTGATCAGAAAAGACTAGCCATGCACAGCCACCACGTGGAGCACCGTTTTACTGGCTGTTGGATGTGCATGGACAGCGTCATGGGTGAAGGCATGACAGGCAACAACGTCACCAATGAAGCTGCTTGGAGCTCGCCCAGATGTCCCTGTTATCTCCCGAGTGACCCAGTTGTGCACAGGACATTGCCACCAAGTTTGGAGTTACGAGAGTATCAATCTGTATCATTTCTGTTGGAAATTGGGTCATCAATTTGATCCATGGCCATTGCTTGGGCACCAGCATGGCTTAGGAATCATGGTCTGTCTCAAAGAGTCACCCGTTGCCGCCGCTCGGTGCCTTGCACGTTGCTTTCCATAGCCTTCGGCCTGAAGGTGGCAGCTACACGCCTCGCTGGGTTATCAAACTAGTTGGTACAGCTGGTTATTACCGACTAGTTTGATTGGCAGGTTAAGTTGGTAACCAACTGCCAATGGCTGGTTATCAAACTAGTTGCTTAGCTAATAATAACAGCCATTGGCAGTTGGCTATTAGATGGATATTGATAACAACAGCTGGTTTGCTAATTGGGAATAAACCATTGCTAGTGATAATGGCTAATAATTATTAGCAAATTGATGGGTTTCTAGTGATTACTAGCTGGGAATAAAACAACATGACGGCCCTAGTTGGGAATCAGTGAAATGTGAAGTGGCTAATAATAATCAACCATCAATGGTAATAATATATTAGCTAATGATAATCATGATTATTTAGGAATAGCCAGTTGTGAAGTCTCCTCCGATCCGAAGAATTTGTTCTTCTGATTGTCTAAAAGTTTTCCCATGGTGGAATACAGAGTCATCACCAACAAGCCAGCGATGGAAGAACCATAAATCTAGCCAGCCAATCGACTATGGATTTGAAAAACATGCTGTCTTGACTAAAATGAACTGCCAGTCTTGGGATGATACTCGTTCCCCGGATTGTAAACGGCTCTTGGCAGTCTCGTTGCCTGCTGTGCAGATCATGTTCAGTCACGTGGTAAGTTTGGAATGTCTGGAATCTTCGTCGCAACACAATGCCTCTGCACTTGGTTCAGAAATACCACCAATTCTTGGTACTGGTGGCTTTCAGACCCCCAACATACAAAAAAGATTCAAAATTGGGATGTTCACACCAATCTGATTTCTGTGATATTTTGAAGACAAGTACTCATATCAGACTAACGATGGCATCTTCACGCCACTCACCATTGCTTGCTGACCATTCTCAATCATGAGTATTGACCGCTAATTACCCACCAATATGAATCAATCCGAAAATCAATTATCTAATAAATTCTGAATTAAACAGTAACATTCAGTCTCAGCCACCGGCAATTATCAGTGTTGGTTGGCTACTATTGATCATGATTTCAGCATTGCCGACCACAGATCAACCTCCGACAAAATCTGGCTGTGGGTCAAAACCCTTAGTCCCCCTGGTTCCCCTATCATTAACCAGTCTTTCCCTTATTATTGTTGGTGGTTATCCCCCATTAGTTGGTTGGTTAATATTGACCCATAGCCATCTCAAGCACTTCCTTGTCTTCCCTGTGACTCTGCGTCAGTCGGGTTTTCGCCTCATAGGCATTGTCACCCTCCAAGGTCTCCTGGGTGTGAAAATCACAGCTGATGAGCTGCGGGTTTCTCATGGTTGATAACCAGGGGTTGATAGGCTGCAAAAACCAGAAGTTTGATTTGAATCCAAGCAACAAAAACAGCTATAACTTTCCAAGATCACACTTGAAACGATTTCATGTTCTTTCTATAAAACTTACATTCAACATCTTTTGTTTTCAATGATTTAGTTTTTCAGGCCTCACAGTTTCAATCATCGGAATTTTCAAGCCATCAGCCTTCAAGCTTACATCACTGAAATCACTACTCCGTAATTTAGATCGTTGAATTCATTTGAGTTCACCTTCCAGATTCCAGATACTTCCCGTGACCCATTTTGTTGAGCACCCAAAGTTAAGTCAAAACTACTTAATGCTTAAGCTATTGCCAAGCAGGGGAAGGAGACCATGGTGAGACAGTTACACCTCGGCAGCAACTCATCTACAGCTAGAGGAGATGCTGGAGATGAACATAGATGAAGTGAAGAGGAAAATGACGGTGGAGATTGGGTACATTCCCTACTCCCCTTGAAACAAATCGGATAGCTAGAAGTATCTGCAAGACGTGAGATTTTAAGGGGATGTGATGGACCATGTGATGGACCCCCAGCGACCCCATGGGCGGCGACAGCCAATGATCAACTGCCATTCAGTCAGGAAACTGATCTCAAAGAAATCTTGGGACAAGCTGTCCCAAGGAGCTTGTCCAAAACAAAAAAAGAAGGGGGAGATCATGAAACAAACACAACTGACACAAGGCTTGAACTTTGGAGCTGAGGATTGTTGACAAGAGGATACTCAGTCCCTATGAGTAGAGACATGACAAAGGGCACCAAGGACAGTAGCCATCGCCAGGAGGAGACCTGAGACATCTCATCTGGTCAATTTGTCCCAGCTTTCTTGTAGGAAAACAAGGAGAATCACTGAGGGATACGAACTGTGGATGGACGAATTGCGCACTTTTCTTGGGTGACACTCAGGTATTGTTTCGCTTTACCCAATTGTTACAATGCTGATACTTTTGGGTAACTCTGACGGTTTTGGGGTTACACTCTCACAATCAGATCATCTGGTTGGTGGTTTCAACCCGTATGAAAAATATGAGTCAGCCAACCATTTGTTAAGAACGGATAGGAAAAACCAAAAATGTTTAAAACCACCAGCCAAATATGCCTCCAAAACCAATGATCTCCTAGTAAAATCATCATTTTGAGGTGGGTTGCAATTCGACCAACCACTGATATATAATCTCTAATTGTTCGTTGGTCGAATTCTTACAGCTGGCTTTTCCACGTCGAGGAGGGTGTTTTTGGCGGTACAAGTTGTTCTATTGCGGCGGCCAAGGTCCAGAACGAACAACGTGGGGCCCCCTATAAGTCCTAAGCTGCTTGATAAGCCATTTCAGTAAGGCTGGCAGTTTCCCTACTTACAAACCTTTCAAAAATAGGCCATGCCAACTTCACTTGTGGTTCTGGTGCCCTTCTTATGCCTTGGTTTCATCTTGAACTGGAAAAACGCGGGGATGATGAGCATTTCAAGCAGGGTCCCCTATCAACAGTCAGCAACCGTTATCATGAATCATCCTTCACCATCTCGTCTCCACAGTATCAACCATGATGCATGGCTATCAAATTTATCAACACACACCACCAATAAGTGAATCATCATCTCGTTTCAAGTATCAATATCTCATGGACCGTCAGGGGAGTCTTTTTTGCAGCATGAACTGATACGCCATATCGGATGGCCAACCAGCTGAAGCTTACTACATATTGGTCACAACATAAACAATAGGTTGCGAAATCGGTACATCATGGATACAACTACTGTTCCAAGCCACCAAAATGGCTGCATTTTAGCAGAAATATCCCTAAAGTGGGTTTCATAAATGGGTACATGATCAGCAATGCTTCCATTTTGCATCAACAACCATGGCCTTTTGGGCACTGGGAGATCCACCGGGTCGGTGGAGGCGCTCCCAGCCATGGTGCCTGCCCTCAGCAGCTCACCTGCTGCGGTCCTCAGAGGTGAAATCATGCAGCGACTCCAGGATGGTCTGCAACTCGTGACCTCTTTCGCTCTTGATGTTCAGCTGGATATCCTGAGCATCGCATAGCTTCGCTTCGGCGAATCGTTGGTTGATGCTCATGGTTGAAGGGTTAATGAAATTGATCATGAGGGCTGATGTTGGTAAATCATGATGGTTCATGGATAAGGATGATGGTTGAGGATGATGGTTGCTTCATGGAATTCACGATGGTTATGGTTGGTCGGTTAGATGCATGATGGTTGAATGGTTGTCTAATGGAATTGATCATTAGGGCCCATGTTGATTCCTCATCGTTGATCATGATGGTTCATGCTTGAGGATGATGGTTGATGGGCTGGTGATGCTGCAAGGGCTTCAAGCAGAAACCGTCAACTAAAGGAAACAACCAACAACCCAAGGATGATGGTTAAGGATAGTTGCGAATGATGGTTAGGATGATGGCTAATGGTTAATTTTGCTGGTTGAGGTTGATTGTTGAGGATGATCATTAATGATGGTTGCGGATGATGGTCAATGGTTGAGCACGATGGTTACTGGTTAAGCATGATGGTATAAGGTAAAGGATGATGGTTAATGATGATGTTTCATGATGGTTGAGGAGGATGGTTAATGCTCAAGGGTGATGGCTAATGGTTGAGGATACTGGTCAATGATGGTTAAGGATGGTTGAGGATGGAAGTTAAGGATAATGGTTACTGGTTAAGGATGACGGTAAAGGATAATGGTTCAGGATGATGGTTAATGATGGTTGAGGATGATGGTTAAGGATGATGGTTGATGGTTAATCATGATGGTGAAGGATGATGGTTGAGGATGATGGTAAGCATAATGGCTAAGGATAAATGATGATTGTTGAGGATGATGGTTCAGGATGGTGGTTATGGATTATTGTTGAGGACGATGGCTGAGGTTGATGATTGAGGATGTTGGTTGAGGATTAATGTTATGGATGATGGTTCAGGATGATGGTTAGCGGCAGTAAACCAACCATAACAACTTTGGGGTTCCAAAAAATGGCTAGGTCGACTCGACGTTGGACAAGCATCATAGAAGGTCTCATTTCTCCGTGACCTCAGCACTGGAGATCTCCCAGATCGGATCGCCATGATGGTCTGGCTGCTTATTGGCCATCAGGGCGAAATCAGCACGCATAGGTTCTGGTTGGATGGCCAAAAATAACCATGATGGCTGATAACCACCAACCAGAACATCATGGCAACTAACCATCATATGGTGGTTAGAATAAGAGGGAGGATCCCAAATATAAAGGAAACATCACCACACGCATAAGGCAAAGCATTCAGGATGATGTTCCGGATGACAAATATAAGGGAAACATAAAACATGACTTGGAAAATAAAGTATGACGAACATTGCATTCCCAAACATAAGGGAAGCATCACCACAAGTATAAGACAACATATTCAGGATGATGTTCTGGATCCCAAATAGAAGGGAAACATGAAACATCGGTTGGAAACTAACGGATGACGAACAGTTTATTCCCAAATACAAGGGAAAAATCACAGAACATGTTCTGGTTGGATGGCAATAAACATATCAGTCAATCAACCATCCAAAATCCGGAGAAAATAAAACATTTTTCAAACCACCACATAGTGGCAGTTTGTCATTTTCAATCGGGAAGGGCTGCCACCAGGGCCATGACTTGTGGAAGCTTTATGAAGGTTTTAGGTTTCAGCTTGCTGAACCTGAAGCAACATTTTGCAAAATGATAGATCTGATGTCCCAAGCGATGCACCAATGGATGTGTCCCACAGAAATGATTGGAACTTGACGTTGGAGTTCCACAAACCCGATATACCTAGCACGCGGCACATTTCTGTGATATGAAGTCTCTTTTGAACCTGAATAAAGTCGTCAACAAAATGACAATTCAGTACTGTGCCATATCAATTACATCTCAAATAAACATCCTAAACTGCTCGGTGGTTTAACCTTTAGTGAAAAGTATGCTTCTCAATCACCCATCCCAAAAATTGAAAAAAAAACACGTGAAGATGTGTGGACGATGGGATTTACCATGACTTATCATCATTAACCAAAATTAAAAACACAAGACAACCACCACCAAGCAACCATCCAACCACCCCCTACACCTAGTTACTCTTTAGTTTCTTCTCACCTGGAAGTGGTTTCTCTGTTGAAAAAGGTGATCTGAACCTTTGAGGTTCCCAGAGGGTAACCATCCTTAGTTGAGCGATTTATTTCAAAATACTACCATTAATACTACCAGTAGTACCCGGGCAAGCCGGGGGCGGAAGTTTCCCAAGGTCAACCACTATAAGATCAAAGAAAACGGTGGCCTATAATTCAGAGGCAAAAGTGCCTATAGTTTGTTGAAATGGCGCTTTCAAAAAATTGTGCTTCCTGTTGCGCGACAAAACCACCGCACAAAACCACCAGCACAAAACCAGCAAAACAAGACCACCACACAAAGCCACCAACACAAAACCACCAACGCAAAACCACCAACACAAAACCACCAACACAAAACCACCAACGCAAAACCACCAACAAAGCCACCACACAAAACCACCACACAACACCACCACAGAAACACCACACAACACCACCACAGAAAAACCACCAGCGCAAAACCACCAGCGCAAAACCACCAACACAAAACCACCAACGCAAAACCACCAACACAAAACCACCAACGCAAAACCACCAACACAAAACCACCAACGCAAAACCACCAACACAAAACCACCAACGCAAAACCACCAACACAAAGCCACCACACAAAACCACCAGCGCAAAACCATCAACGCAAAACCAGCAAAACAAGACCACCACACAAAGCCACCAACAGAAACCCACCAACACAAAACCACCACACAAAACTACCAACACAAAGCCACCACACAAAACCACCGGCACAAACCCACCAACAAGCCACCACACAAAACCACCAGCGCAAAATCACCAACACAAA
>VSDK01015536.1:59271-114992 GCA_009767595.1 Symbiodinium kawagutii
AGACATCTCTTGCTCTAGACATCTCTTGCTTCAGACATCTCTTGCTCTAGACATCTCTTGCTCTTGACATCTCTTGCTTCAGACATCTCTTGCTTCAGACATCTCTTGCTTCAGACATCTCTTGCTTCAGACATCTCTTGCTTCAGACATCTGTTGCTTCAGACATCTGTTGCTTCAGACATCTCTTGCTTCAGACACTCTTGCTTCAGACATCTGTTGCTCTAGACATCGCTTGCATTAGCCATCAGTTGCATTAGCCATCAATTGCATTAGTTGTGAACTTTCGTAACACGGAACTTTCGTATCGAAACTTCCTTTGACTACTATTTCTTTAATGGTTTCATATTCTACTAGAGAGTGTTTTCAGTATGGTTATTGCAATCAGCTGAGTAGTAGAGAGTAAACATGATTCTGAGCGGTTGTCAAACGTGTTAGAAATAGTGATGGACCACTTTTTGAGAAGTTTGACCGATCATCGCTATCATGCATCAACCATAGTGATCAATAGTCATTAATTAGTTAGTAATGATTAACAAGTCGGAGTGGTGGATGATGCTTCATAGGGGTGCGCAAAAAAACAGGAATTCATCAAAGACAAGGATAACCACCTATCACCTATCGGTTGGATGTGTGCAGCTGCGCTTCAAAGGACGAACTCATGGATCAGCAGTGCACAAGCGGCGACCCCACCAGCTCTAGCGCTTAACAATCGACTCATCATGGTACCTGAGACTTTGAAACAGAAAACAGGGATCTAAAGCGATCGAATTCGTCTCAGGTTCATTGAATTATCGACCAACATGGACCAAGCCCAAGAACCTGGGGATTTTTTCCAAAGTTTGGACATGTTTCGAGCGGCTGGACCCCCTCAGTGCCAAACGAGTAGTCCACATCAAGGCACTCGATGTAATTCTCCATTTCACCTCCGCTGTCGACGCAGTTTGCTATCAGGGACCACAGCTAGCTACAGCTGTTCTTGATTTTTTGTGGGGATAAGAGTGCGTCAGAACCACATTAAAGTTATCGCTTTGCAACGTTGATTTTGGGGAAAGGATTACCCCACAGCTAACTCAAGCGAACAATCAAGCTGTGAAATGCCGTATTCTTGGGATACGAACTGTTAGAGTATCAACTCCTACGGGTTGCGTTTCTTGCAACTCCTTTGCTGCATACCTGCTGGTTTGGCAACTAGCCGGAACCCATTCTGCGTGTCAGCGAGCAAGATGCTCCTGTTCCGCCAGTGCTTTACCATGATACTGATGCAAGCTCTGAATGTGAACTTCACAAAGAACTGAAATCTCAATGTCAATCAGATGAATGACCTGGAGAAATTTTGGAGATGTCCTTGAAGTTCTTGACACTCATCATGGGCTTCAAATGAAACCCAATAAATCAGAGATTGTCGAACTGCAAACAACGATCAACCAGTAGACTTGGGTAAGTCTTTCATCGTCAACGATTGAAACGCATCACATCATGTCATCAAACATAAGGAGCATTAATTACAACACATATCTACTAAACGAACAGTTAAACCATATTTACTAATAAACAACATTTACTAAATTCAACATTTACCATCAAGCACAAGATATATTTATTAACGACATGAATAACCACTATAACACAACATTAGCAAACATCAGCAACGACAAACAAACACCCATGACATCAATCAACCCTTGACCAACAATAAATCAATCATGATTGCTATCTGACTTCAACAAACATCATTATGCACCGTGAACCTTGATTTCTCTACACCACCGACATGCGGCCTTCGAAGAGTCTCTTGATGGACCCGTCCGAGGGAGTTCCCTTCATGCGTTCCTGGCGAAGCGCTCTGTCGGTGGATTTTGTTCCTTGAGGCCACTTGAGACACGGCTGCCGCATGATGCTGCTGTGCTGGATGGTCGGTCAGCCGCTTGCGCCGCCCAAGATCATTTCTTGAAAGAGAGGGCGCGTATATCTAAATGACGAAGGAATAATTTTCTCAAAGAATCCTCCAAAATGATGGTACCACTAGAGCGGGAATTCAAGATAAATATAATATATCAAAAATGTATTCATATAAACCTGTAGTTTGGTTCTGTGTGTGCGCGAATTGCCGCAGGCAAAGTCCTTTTTTTCGCCTTGTTGCCAGCATGCCCTCCCGGCTCGGAACTGCGGTGAGCAAGTTAACATTTGAAGGGACTCAAATTGGGGTTCAAGTGAAGGTGGTATACGCGTACGTGGTGTAAAAACGACTTGTCTAATCAATCGGTCGCACTGGAAACATTATAGCGGATCGAACCTGATGTACCTATATATATATATCACGCTTGTCAGCCCGCATGAGTTGAAAGAGGGCTTTGAAAAGCAGGGCCGGAAAGCAATAATCGGCAACAGCGATTTGTTCATGATACATAGGCCAAAATATGAAGAAATAAATCAAACACATATTATAAGTCTTATGTTTGGTATTGTAAAGCAGTATGCACTTGATCCATGGATATGGTTTGCGAATGATTAATAGTTTCCACTGTAGGCCATACCTCGCTTCGACCGGGCTGGAAGATGGGGACAAGTGTCACTGTCAAAGATGGCTTCCATTTGCTTCCATTGTTTTTTCAATGTCACATTTGAACGTATGGCCCCGTGAAAGGAACTCATGCAGGTCGAGACAGAGATTGCAAATCACCATGTCCCCCGTAAGATTTTCACGCAGCCTGTGATTTCTTTCTGCAGCTATGATGCTGCCTCCCACAACCTCAATACTACAAAGAAACATATTAAACTGCCCAACAAAATGGTATGTCCTGAATCATGATCACAAATACGACTACAGTTCCTTACTACAAAATCACCAGCCCGATTCCAGTACTCGCACGAACCCGTTCATGTTCTCAAGAATATTGGAGGAGTCATCTGGTCATGCAGGTTTGTGATCTCGCTACAAATTGGACTGGCAGAACCAAATTCCTCACGAAGAAATACGAAGGAACTACTGTAGTTAGAAGCACCTAAACATATGCCGCTGAGGGTTCACACGAGCCAAGTTGCAGCGCGGCACATCTCCACAAATTGAAACTTGAAAACCATACCTTCAGATATCTTTGACTAGCACATCTCTGCAGAATGCCAGCGGCCCTGACTTGGAGTCATGGTATGGGTTGCAAAACCACAACCAAATGGTGTGCTGAGAATACAGCAATGCCTCGCAGGTACGGATCGAAGTTTACAACTGTCCTGACCTGGGATCAATTCTTCTACAAATTACCAAGCTACCACCATCTTAGACGTTGCACATGATGCATGAAACCCTAGATGTTTTTCTTTGTTTTTACGGGGATTCTTGCGCAATTCTTTGCAATTCTCGCGGGCCCGCTACCCATCAATGCTGGGATGCAGGACTGCTACACCCAGTTCAACCGTCCACTCTACTAGATGTCAGGGGGGCTTAGTTTGGAACTACGACTATAATCAGTCTGGAGTAGATAGACTATCCCCAATGTTCAATATCTAATCATGTTCAAACTACTGATCTATTGAGGATGGTCCAATTTCATATTCTATCCCAGGATGGTTCTAGTTTTTTTCGGATGCTAATTACTTTCAGAATCCATCTTCGTCAGCCATGGCTACAATGGCTTCTATGACGCAACCTGCTGAATCTGAGTCCCTTCCTGCGACTGTGCTTCGCTGACCCAGGCTGGTGCTGAATCCGAAATGTTCGTCTTCGAACATTGTTCAGCGACTGCATGAAACGGTGTCAGTGCCAAATCCGAGATTCAACAGCAGCCGAAGGGTGATCAACCGATCAAAGCAA
The DNA here is from genome assembly GCA_009767595.1 of Symbiodinium kawagutii. NCBI lineage: Eukaryota > Dinophyceae > Suessiales > Symbiodiniaceae > Symbiodinium > Symbiodinium kawagutii. The sequence continues at coordinate 63,080 of VSDK01015536.1, forward strand.
AACAACTAGTGGAAGAGTCAGTAAACATCACTTACCAAGGAGTCAATAAACGTCACCTACCAAGATCTGCCATCAGTAACCCTGATTCGCAAAACTGGGTCGACCATGGCGATTGCCGTTGCTGTCAACCAACAAAAGCCTGCATGCTCAATCAATGCAGTTGTCCGCAACTGTTCTTGGGAGCAGTCGGTCACTACCTACTTATCAGTCCAGTATTGACCGTGAGTTTATGTTGTATACTTCTCGTGAAGAATTCGTATTGGCCATTAGATAATACATTTAAATCTTCAAACATGAAATAACCCCTAACTACAAGGTGGGCCCTCCAAGTTAGCAAAATTGGTTTATATGTAGGGTAGCTCACACTTTTGGAAGATACAATTATACTTACATGGCTCATTAACATTCATTAACCAACTTATAACAAGGGGGCGCCATGTTGTGATCAGTCATATGCAACCACCCTTCCCTTCCCCCTACTCGCCGCTGAAATGTGACACGTCCTCAAGGCGCAGCCGCTACTCCTAGGCACCGGCTATGCGACGGTGGTAGTGGTGGCCGCGGTTGGTTGTTGCCCTTGTTGGTTGATGTTTGGAGTTGCTGCTCTTGTACTACTGCTGTTGTTGATGTCGAGGTTCTTGGGTAACAAGGTGATAACAACCTCAACTCTTGCAATATGGCTTGAGCTCGGGTGGGACTGTCAATGGTGGCCTCAAGATGCTCCAAGCATCTACAAAATGGAACCAGGTAAGGAGATCATGAATGACGTGGCGCCCTCACTGGCGGGTGAACTAACCATGGCATTTTGGAGAACACCCCTGTTAAAACAAAGACAAGGAGAAAACTGGTTGATTCGTGGCTAGTGGTTGTAGTGGTTGATGGGTTATAACATGTTATAATCAACCAGCCCACAAAATGGGTACGTGAATATCCCAAAATTTGGACTAGTGACTGGTCATTTAGGGGATGTGAGCAACTGGACCCGGGTACGAGGTATCAACCCACAGTCAGCCTTTCTTTGTGGTCCGTGACATATTATTGCCCTCATGTCGCTGGGACGACATATACCTGCATGAACTGTCCTTTGCTGGGCTTCTCAGTGAGTTGAAAGGGTGGGTTCTTAGTGGTTTCCCCCTTCAAAGCGATTGTGTTGATACCCTATCTCCAATATATCAGTTGTGCTTCCCCAAAACATTTCGTCTTAACCTCAGCGTTGTTAGCCTATCGTCAATGTCCATATGCCAGTGCCTGATTTGTTCACAATGCTTAGATGATGTCTAGAAGAAACAAATAAGAAGAAACCATTTGGACTCCAGCAAACCGAATCCATGGGACTCCGGAAAGGGGATTTGCAGGTAGTCCCTGCAGCATTTCCCCCAAGCTGCGCACCTCAGCTTGTTTTCGTCAGCCGGCGAGGCAGATCGAGTGCGGGGACACAAACATACATTTCTTCTTGATGCGGTCCGTGCTTCATACTCTCCGCATTCTCGCCGATTCGTTTCCACAACTCCTCGTCTAAACACCCCAAGCTGTGCTTGTCGCGAACATGGCACATCTTAGTCTCTTCCTTGTCCATGGCTTGCAACATACTGATGGGTCTTAGGGGGAAGTAGTTCCATTTGTACATCTGCACGTTGGACAGGGCCATCGTGTCGTAAATCACACTTTCCAGACTGAAGGGGTTTATGGTTCGATTCTTTTGATATTCCATGACCTCCGAGAAGTTGTGACGCATCAACGCCAAGGGTTGGGTAAAATATTTCTGCACCTCTTTGGTGCCAGAGATGATGCAACCCTTGTCGTTCAAACCATTGAAGCTTTCACAGCTGGGGGTATAGATGCCCGGAGGCATCAGTTCCACAAAGGGCACAAACTGCTCGGCCACTGCCACATCATCTCGAAGGCGCAGGGCCATGGTCGGCAGTTGCTCACTTTCCCTGGCGAGGATGAGCTGCCAACAGCGATCCAGTGCTTCCCACTGCCTCATGTGCGATTTGGCACGCTCCTGGGAATACTCCAGTTGGTTTTTTCCAGCTTTGTGAACTTTGGTATTCATCATTGCAACATAGAGGGGGTCCACGGGATAGTCTTTGGGAATGAAGGGATCGAAGACAACGGTGATGTTCGAGGGAAACATGCCGATGGTCTCTTTCAGGGAGTAGAAAGGGCCCCCTGTGATGGTGTACTTGGAGGTGTTGCTTCTGATGATGGTCCCTGCTTCATGATGGACGAAACTGGTGCTATTGACACGTGGATCCATCACGAGGTAAATCTCCACGTTGTGACCCGCCGCCATGGCAGGTTCGACGAGCAGTTCCAACTTGCTTTGGAGGTGCAGCCTGCGGATCTGCCCTGTGATGCAGATGGCCAGGCGATCCCCCCCGCGGTAAATGCTGGGGTTCACCAGCCAGAAGGGTAGACCTCTCTTTGCGACGACCCGCTTGTAGAGCTTGCCAACCTGTGGCAAGGGCACTTCGAACTCAGTGTGTACACCCAAGAACTGGGCGATCTGCGTGGTGTTCAGCGGCAAATCCACGTTCATCTCCAGCAACCGGTCTGGTGGCACCATGCAACGTACCAAATCGTGATGCAAGTCGAACAGCTTGACCACATCCTTGGTTGAGAGGTTGCCAAAGTCTCGCCCGCACGGTGTTAGGACGGGCAAAGTCTGGAGGTCACTGCGGGACTGAACCCAGCGTTCCGAGTCACGCAGGGTCAGAATCACCTTGATGTCGGGAGATGCAGGATAAAGGTCCAGGAAGAACTCAGCCACAGGAAGCAACAAGTCTCCAAGTTCAAAGTTCAAGCTCGGCCCCTCGCAACTTGGGTCGTGCCACGGCTCCAGTTGCACCTGAAGGCCCAGCTGTCTCCCAAAAAGTGCCAGGGACCGTGTGCCCGTACCACTGAAGCCGGCACCCAGCACCGTGCCTGGCTTCCGAAAGACGGCCCTCTGGAAGCTCTGCTGCAGTAATGGATGCAAATGCAGGGTGTAGTAGGGGATGATGTGCTGGACCCCCGCCACGTAGGCACCAATGCATTGCTGCGAGTGATCCACAACAAGCTCAATTGCGCTTCTTCCAACCTGGAGGTTGCTCGGTTGCAGTTCTCGAAGCTGCATCATGTAAAGCACAACAACGATTATTGCTCCAAGGAAAATCCACGCAATTCCATGTTTCCTGGAGAAGGTCGGCATGGCAGGCATGGCAACGGCAGCGAATGATCAGCTGCTATTCACAATTTCTGCGATCTTGCTATTGCTCGTGGGGACCCTTCTGCAACTAAAGATTGGCTGGTGAATCTTCATGCTCAAAAACTTCCAGGCATTGGGATGAGCATTTCGTTTTTTCTGCCAAAATCGATGTGTGTCTGTCCAGAATTGCTCTGGTCTTGTGAAGCTTGTGAGGTGTCCCTTCTCTACAAGGACAAAGACAGAGTTCTGAGCACCGTCCTGCGGGTGAGTGATTTGGTCTTGCAACTGCCTCCATTCACCGGGAAATGAGGCCTGGGAACAGGCTTTATGCAGCAGATTCGTGGTGCTTGGATCACCGATAAACAATAAGAATTTCAGGTAGTTGGAATTCAGGGACTCGTAGTTTCACAAACTCATTTAAGACGATTCTAGTGCAGCCAGGAGGGGAATGTTGGAATATGGTTCATGATGTTTCAGATGTCCTGCCATGTCTCGTGATTCTGCCTTACTGATTGGAAAATGGATGATTCAAGTGCACTGTAAAGAGATCAAGTTGGAGACCACAGGTTGTTTACTGCAGCACGGGATCTGAAACTTCTCTGTAATCACCCAATATCAACTATTTGTCGTAAATAAACCTACCATTTTTTGGGTTCCCATTGAGAAACACCTAAATGCTTGCCCTTCTTATTGCAACCATCAGCATTTTGCCCCCATGGTCAGCACTCTGCATCTGAATCCAAACCGCATCCGCTGCCAAGTTGCCCAATCCCATGTTGTGCGGCAACTGCTGCCGGTAGTTCTTTTCCTCTGACTGCGCCGGGAGAGTGACATGAATCTTATAGATCAAGGAACCTATGATGTTATGAAATCGAAATATCGTAGCTTTACGCAAATCGATGAAGTTAAACAGGCACAGGAGTCCCGTTCAACAGATCATAAATTGTTCGAACAGACAATCTGCACCTGAACAAGAACTGAGCACATACTGTGCTGGCTGAAATGGGGCCTCACACCTTCCAACATGAACAATACTTGCAACTTAACAAAGTCTCAGGGCACGCTGGATCAGTGCCAGTCTTCTTTCAAGGGTCAAATATGGGCGAAATATAGTCTTTAATATTGTTTAAGACAAGTTCTTGGGTCCTACAAGCGATTCTCATGGGTTGATCATTCAACGAATTATTCCAGCTAATTGCGGACTGGGTAAGAGTAACAGTAACATACAGTATGTGTCCAAAGGAGCAGCAGCATGATGGGTTGCCACTATCGTTAGTTTTGTCTGATCGAGCAATGTTCCTCCAAGAGTACTCATCTAACGCAAACATGGAATGATCAGAGTATCTGCAGTCCGCTAGCAAACCTCTTGCCCCTAGCTGCAGGACAGTTTTCTGATGGGGGCATGATGAGGTGTGGGTTTTGCCAGCCACATTAGCCGCGCATGTTGCTCCTGGAGCCATTCTATTCCCCACAGTTTGGGAACGTATACATGGTTGCGTTATGTTGTTTTGGTTGCGATGATTGCAGCATTGCAAGATCCGATTTTCCCGTTCATCCGTCTGTCCTCTCCGGCGTCATGCTTCCAAAAAGGAAGTGGGAGGCCAAAAGAATGGCTGTGTCGGGACGATGTGCAGCTGGGCAATGGCAACTAAGCCGAGAAGGTGACGTTACCCCTGCACCATTGACATAAATAGTTCATTGGCTATGATTTAATTATATTGATTTATAATGATTATGTTCACCACTTAGCCTATGACTGGGATAGCTTACCATTGTTATGTAGTTGCACCCTATCAGGTGGCTGGATCATCCCCAAAAACGATGGTGAATGTTACCAGTTTGCGATCCCGATCATCTTTGTGTTTGAACTAAGGTACCCCCCCCGATACCGGTGTGTCTGTAAAACTGAGCAACCTGGCTGTGTCTGCTTCCTTTGATCAAATAAGGTCACATGATGCACCTGGATTTTTACGTGCGCAAGGACGCAAACTCAAAGATCATTCCTGCAGGACACATCGGCATCCAGTTGAATCGAAGAAGCAACAATTTCATGAAACCAAAGTTCCATGTGTCATCATGTGTCCCAGTTTTGCTTGATCCGTCGGTAAGCTATCTTTGATGTGATCCAACATGTATCTCATATGTGGAGATTTGCGGAGTGGGGCATCCCATGATACTCCACTTGTTTCGGAACTCTTCAGTGGCTGGTCTCAGGCAATGCTACCTATCCATGGTGGTTTCTTGCCAATCATGGTGGAATCTATGTCTCTTGAGTTCCAAAGCTTGAGGCATTTCGCCAAACGATGGAAAGAGCCAAGCCGCGGATGGCTGCGACGACCAGATTCATGAATGGGCACCCAGCACCGTTTCACAAGAAATTGATGGTCATAGGAACGCTGTTTGAAAAAATCGAGGTTGGACTGGCATGGAATTATTGGAGCTATGCCTATACTGGCGGTGGTTGAACCACCGAAATGTGAAAATACCACCAGCTAGTTTACGGACGAATTATAGAGCAAGATCAACCTTCTAATACTTCTGCATCACCTCTGCATGAAGCATCCGGCATGCTAGCACCCGACCGCAGTGGAAGTGCGCCCACTCAGCGGGCTGTTACGATTGTCAACAGCTCCAGCGTCGATTTGCATATCAAAGCATACCAAGTGTCATACCAGTATTTTACCCGGGCCTTTCTATACGTGAGGAAGTACCCCCAAGTTTCCCAAGGTCCTATTTCATGAAAAAAAACATTTGGTGGGTGCAGATCACTTTGGAGTTTCCTAGCCACATATCCATTTGAGCAAATTCAAAAACAAACGCTGCGTCTCCCGTGCTGATGCCCGTTGGTTAGCTATTCCACGTATCACAACATGACAAAACAAGAAGTATATATAAACGTGTCGGATGTGTAAGCAAATAACATCGTATAACATCACAGGGCTACATGATACTCAGTGTATCATAACATCAACAAGGATGCTGCACTCGGTATAACCTGGCTACATGTAATAACATCTGGTTTTTTTACTCAACAGTCGTATTACATGATACTGAAATCCCTGCGCCGCAGGACCACGACAGCCAGGAAGATCTGCCTCTACTCGGTCACAAAGAATCCGATTCAACTCCTGGCGGGAGGAATTTGGGTAATCAGCTGACCAATCAACAAAGGACCGGGGCCTCCAGCTGTTGGTGATTTGTTGCTTTGTAATTAGGGTAACTGCCAGTTGTGGTTTAGTTTCATCGCAACTCTTGACCATGAAAGGCATGAGACCCATAGAATCCAAACTAGCCAACCAACAATGATATGATACACACCAGCGGCGATTGCCCACTTGAGGTTGGATCGCTTCAAGTGGATGCTTGGATTTCCATAATGGACTATTGAATTCCGTGTCTTTTTGGACCCCAAAGTGGATACGCGTGCCACCACTTCACACACCTCTGGCACTGCGCCATGGACACATTTCAGCGACACAGGCCTGCAAGTTTGCAAGTTCATCCCCCTGTTTTCCTGCAAGAACCGCCTGGGTTCATATTATGGCTGTAGGACAATGCCCTATACCTTTTGGCGAACATCCCACATTCATCTACATGGTGGCTTATAGATCCCTTGCTAAAAATATATTTTTAGTGGTTATATGGTAAATCAATCATATCCCAAAAACACTAAAAACCTAAGTTAGTAGGTATAAGCCATCCAGTCTAATCAATCGAAAATCATCGTTGACAGTTCTGTGGCCTCGGGTCCCCAGCTGTTCTCGGTTTGGGGGGCCTGACCAATCGTTGACTATTCGATCAATACCTTGATTAATTACCCATGGTTGATGTTGTGAACCATCGATTCACAAGTGGTTTCCCATCGTTTACCATACTTCATATTCAATTGGTCAGTAGTTCACCATTGGTCAACATGGATCAGTCATCACCCCGGGGTTGACCATTGTTACCAATTGATAAGCCATTTTTTCAACGTTGGCTAGCTCTTGCTGACCCACACAACGGCAACCATTGTGGATTGATGATTAATGTTTGATCCTTGCTAATCTTGCTAAGTATCAATGGCTATTGATTGTCAACCCTTGATCACCCATTGATCATCTATTGCCTATTGCTGACGGCAGCTCACCTTTGATTCACCCAATGGTGTACAAATGAACGATTGTCAGCATTTGGTAACCCACTACTGTTGACAATCGTTGACTATTCAGAGGCCATTGGTTATCTGTTGATAAGCTATTCTTTGCGGTTGATTCACCGATTGCTACTCATTGCGTAGTCATTGGTGACGCATTGTTTAGCCATTGGTAAGCCATTTTTGAGGGTCTCTCCGAATGATTTACTGTTGGTTGCTGATGAATTAACGATGAGTAAACAATGGTCCACCTTGGCCATTGTCAACCACTGATTACCCATTGATTTCCCAGTGTTGACCAGTGTGCACCCTTGGTTACCCAGTGACTAACCTTGCTTGTACATTGAACATTGATTGAGCTACTTTTCATCGTTAGCCCTTAGCAAGCCAATGATTCAACACGCAATTGACTGTCGTAAACCATTTGTTAGTTTGACAACTGGATATAGTATGGTATAGTCAAGGGTTCTCGCGCATATCGATTAAGCGTTGCTTACTTTAAAGGCATAATGATGTTAACAGCAAGAATTATCAACCGATTATAAGATCACCAATCATCTTGGTCTCTTATAGATCTCCTGCTAAAACTTTAGGTGCTAATCCGTCAAATCCCAAAAACACTGAGAACCTATGAATCCGTAGCTGTAATCCACTCAGTCAACTAATCATCATTGCTCAACAACTTAATCATTGTCAAGACACCAAACAAATCCTTTATCATAAGTCAACGATGGAAAGTGACCATGATTATTATGTAACCATGAAAATGATCATTGTTTACATTTGTTCATTAATCACTACTCAACTACTCAGACTAATCATCATTGTTCAACCATTAATTGATTAAGGGTTGAGAACCTGCCCACTCAACAGTTTGCAAAGGTTTTTTCGGTGAAAGGATCACGCCGCGACGCGAAACTTCGAAGCCGTGCCTGCGCGTCGTGCTGGGTGAAGGCATCGGTGGTGTCCCACCCGAAGGACCTCGGAGCTGTGCCAACATCAAAGGACCTGTCCGGTGGTTCCAGCAACAGGTTCAGAGTATCTATGGATAAGGATGGATAAGGTCTAAGAATAGCCAAGAATATTGCTAAGGAAGCAACATTCTTGTGGAGGCCAAGAATCAGAGCATTGGATAACAGGTTCATTCTGATTTATGGATAACGGGGAACAATAGAAAGAAACAAGAGTAAACCAAGCAATAACAGTAGAGAAAAAACAATTATAAGACCCCATTGCTGCCTGACAAGCTGCCAGAAACTGCAATCAACCAGGTGCCGGCGCAAGTAGCGGCCCCGCAGGTTTTGTGACACACGCAGTTTCATTCTCAAATTCTTCAGACTGCCATAAATCCATATAAATCCCAGGGACGTCAGCAGCGGGAGCATATAGAATCCTGTAGGTTGGTCAAACCAGCAAGTGGTGCCCCCAACAGTTGAAAGCTTGCTGTTGCACACACAGCACCATTGGGCAAGTAGCAGTTTGTTGTAAATACAACGATGTTTTTGATCCGAGACCAGGTCTGTTCAAACAAGGGGGCACCAACTCGCGAACATCTCCGTGACAACGGAAACTGTTCTGCTCATGTTCAAACTGTTCACCACGCTCCTAGGATCAGTTCAAGAGAAGGTCAAACATGTGTGCCTGACTGATAGAATGTGCGCAAAATGCTATGTTTTCCATAGTTCTGTGCTCCCAAATGCTCGAAAAGGTAGGCTCGTGAAGCGGGGCGGGTGCAAAGGTCAGTTGGAAAAGCGATGAGCCAAGATTGAACCAAGCTGCGGTCTTAAGGCACTTTCGGACGATAAAATCTGAAGAAATATATGGCGCTGTGGTGAAACACAAATTGGCAGCTCAAAAGCGTTAAACAAAAACTCAGGGCTTTGCGAATTTTTGAAACCAAAAAATGCTCAAAAAATGCACAGCTTGCCGAGAAACGCATGCGCAAGTCGAAACCGTCAAGACTGAAAATCTTGCCACGATTTTGGATGTTCCACAAAGAACGAAGCAACATCATCACCATTCATCATCAATTCATCAATCAATCAATCAATCAATCAATCAATCAACCAACTAGTCAAATAAAGTCAATCAACCAAACAACCAACCAACCAACCAAGCAAGCAACCAACCAACCAATCAATCAATCAATCAATCCATTTATCAATCAGTCAATAATCAATGAATCATTCAAACAATCAATCCTCATTAAGTCAACCAATCAACCATCATTTATTGTGTATCATCAAAATCACACGCATCAAACAAACACAAGCACCAGCGGAGAAAACCAACATCAAAAGAGACAACGCCAGCAAAGGAGCAGAAAAAAACTAGCAAAGGAAAACACCAGCAGAGAAAAAAAAACAGCAGAAAAATCAACACCAGCAGAAAAACAAGAAAAGGAAACACCAGCAAAGGAAAAACACTAGCAAAGAAACAAACATCTGCAAAATATCAAAAAAGAACAATAACAAGGGAAAAACCCACCACCACCACCATCATCCACCACCATCATCACCAACCATCATCATCATCATCATCATCATCATCATCATAATCATAATCATAATCATCGTCATCATCATCATCATCATCATCATGATCATCGTACTCATCTTCATCTTCATCAATCATCCACAACATCACCTCATCTCAAACAACCCCCTCTTGCCAAAGGCTTCTTCTTGTGGAACTTCTGTCCCCGCCTTGTGCAGTGAATATGTTGTAATCATTTATAATCGACCAATATGCAATCACCATATTCAGGTGATGCTATTATGCAAGCATCATTTGCCAACCGGATTGATTGTATGCAGTCATCCCACTGCTTAATGAGACTTCAGCATGGTGTGGCTGATCACCGGGGGTACGAGTTCATAATTGTTGACAACATATGACAATTCTGCTATTGGTTGCGGATAATACCGGTCAATGCTATTTCATGACGGCTGCTTAGTAATGGTTCATGATGGATAGTGCAGATGCCATGGAAGCGGTTGCTTGTCAACACCAAGCTAGCCTATTTCCAATAGCTCCAAGTTACTTCATCAATTCTTTGCAGTTCACCGCCTCGGCTGTGGCAGAGCCCATGGCATCACTTTCGTGCAACAAAAATAACATCATGCGACCAAAGCATGGAACACTGAGGAAAGAAGCATCTGAGCGAGAAAACCATCACATCTATTCACATCTCTGTTTTCAAAACCAGCAACGGACCGGAATTACTGGCTGCTGCTTTCAATTCTACGAGAAACATTAGTCAATCACCCAACGATCCCTAAATATCGCGGGAAATAAAGCACGTTTTAAAAGCACCAATCGGTTGGTGAAGCTCAACAACATTCTCGCAACATCTCGCAACACTCGGTTTGCAAACAAATGTCTCAAGTTCGATAAAGTTCGATTCCTCCATTCTAAGTGTTGTTTGGACATCCGAAGTAGACCGGAAAGAACCTCCTTGTTGGCGAATGGGACAATGTGGTGGCTAGGGGACCCGGTGGGTAAGTTGGATGCAGTTGTGTTCATGGCAATAGAACGTTATTAAGTGATGTTGAATGGGCTTATAAACTAATTATAGACGGACTTTAACGACTTAGAATTAGGGAGTGCCACCTAGTAGACCCCATGCGCAGGCTTGTGATCATCGAAGTATTACCCTATGATCTCCAGGCCATTGGAGAGCATTCTGGTTAAACCATGGATAGCTCCAGTTTCAAAGGCGTTGTGACTACTCTTTATCATATTTGAAACATGTGGAAAGACCACAGAAAATGATCGTCATGTACTCTGCAAACTCATCAACAGCTTGAAGCTCCTGCCAAATGTGTCGCTCCAGACCCATGACATTTCATGATGATCAACTTTTGCGCTAGCATACAGGGTACTGGCCCCGCCTGATCAGACGTCTGGAGCTTGTAGAACACATTTTGCAAGGCCTGGGGCTCTGGGGTGTGCTTGAGCTGAACGGATCGAATGCACCACAACTGAGCTGTTCTCATCCAGCTCATCATTACCATGATCGAATGGTTTGAATGGAGAGTTTAACAAATTTGATCATGGACTCCATTGTAGCAAGGCTCATTTCATCATGCTATAAATCTGCTGGATCCGTGGATCATGGCCGCGGTAGTCGAAGCTGTGCAATCATCCCCTGGAGCTGTGGCTAATCCACTGGTACTGCCTGAATTTCATTGATGGAAGACCTTGTTATTTACCCGATTTTCACTGACTGGTGTCCAACTGCTTGACAACATGAAACTTTGATGATGGAAAGAACACATGGTCAATTGAGAGAAGCAAACATCTTCCTGAATTCCAGTTCCTCCCAGCAACTCTGTTTCAATACTACCGGCCGATCCTGCGAAACTTTGCCTGGTTTCTGGCTTCAGATCAAAATGGACACGGGTCCACACTCCAGGCGTAGCTTCGCGCAAGGAAGGAACTTGCCGTCCGACTCATCAACACAATCAAACGCATCATAGACCCTGGAATTCAGAGAGGCCCATTTCCGAAGATCTCGAGAGAAACATGAGGCGCTGCGAAACATGTCATCCATGCTCTGCACCCTGGCCACGTTCCAATCACCGATGGGCTGGTTGAAAGAATTGGCCTCGGAAAACATGGCATACATGACGGTAACCTTGGCCACATTCCAATCACCAATGGGATGGTTGAAGGATCTGGCACCTGAGAACATGGAAGCCATGTCGGTGACATTCGCCACATTCCAACGACCGATGGGTTGGTCGAAGGAACCCGCATCTCCGAACATAAGCTTCATGTTGGTGACATTGGCCACGTTCCAATCTCCAATGGCCCGGTTGAAGGAACTGGCGCCATCAAACATGTAAGCCATGTTGGTGACACTGGCCACGTTCCAACGACCGATAGGCTGGTCGAAGGAATAGGCACCGCAGAACATATAAGCCATGTTGGTGACTCTGGCCACGTTCCAATCACCAATTGGCTGGTTGAAGGAGCTCGCACCTTCAAACATATAAGCCATGTTGGTGACACTGGCCACGTTCCAATGACCAATGGGTTGGTTGAAAGAACTGGCACCTCCGAACATGAAATCCATGTTGGTGACACCGGCCACGTTCCATTCGCCAACTGCCTGGTTGAAGGCACTGGCACCAAAGAACATGCGATCCATGCGGATCACACTGGAGACATTCCAATTGCCTATTGGAACATTGCAGTCCGTTTGGTTTTCGAACAGCCCAGACATGTCGGTGACCAAGGAAGTATCCCAGGAGTTCATCTCACTACCTGAGCTGCATGCTTCATGTACGGCGGCCATAAGTTCTTGACGGGTCTTGGGTTGGAAAGCAGCAGCCAGCAAATGCCATGCAGCCATCCAGAGCCATCCCTTTCCGAACACCAACCCGAACATTGCCCGAGAACTCTCCTACTCAGATTGTTTGAGAACGACTCGTTTGCTTTGAGCCAACTCATAGCAGTCCTGATCAGGTCCATGTGGCAACCGTTTCGCATCTCCAAGAATGAGATGAAATGTGAATCAAATTTCCCAATCCCAAAACCCAGATCCAACGGTTCACCAATGGCATCATGGATATGGTCACTTTCCCATGCAGCAAACCGGGTGGCCAACGACGTGTTGGCCCCAGAAGCATCAGTGTAACCCATGCTTCCATCCATATGCAACTTCAACCAATGAATCCGATTAGTAATACACCTCATTGTTGTGGGAGTCATGTAGCTCAGAAAATAATAGCCCACAAAAGTCATATAGCTCAGAGAAACGTAGCTCAGTAGAGTCATTGAGCACAGGAAAGAGTAGCTCCAATTACACAAACGTAACAAGCCATGCCAAGACCGCGCAAACATCTGCGCCAGCAACTCACAATTTTCACAAACAATCCGCCCGAAGCTTGTAATGAGACTCGTCCCACATTCCTATATGCAAAGAACTGTCTCAAGCTCTTGTAGGATCACACTTCCCTCCTATTCAAGACTTCCGCCCCTGCCTTTGCGCTTTCTACTTGTAATCTATCAAATATACATCTACCCCCCAGTATACATTGCCATGGCGGTGTGGCTGCCCCATCCACCAGAGAAACAAATGGTTTGCATCATAAAAATACTAATGACTCTAAAACTTCCAGGGCAACATTCGCTGGTTGGTGGGTCCAACCCCTCCGAAAAACTTCGCCAAGTACCTAAATAGTTTGGAACCACCAATTAGGTCGACCATCGTCACCTGTAAGCAACTTGTTTCAAACTCCCTGGCTAACGCTAAGGGTAGCCCTCTGATCTCCCAAGGAGGCCTCTCTGAATTCATCATTCCCAAGCACCACGGTTTGCCACTTCCCACGGCCTGGATCAACTGTGGCGACTTTGTCTCGTCACCGTCGTCCTGAAGCAAAGGAGAGCAAGGCCACTCTTCATCGACAAGGATTGATCATGGTTATGTTGATGAGGAAAGATTATCAACCATGGTTATGATCATGAACATGATTATTGTTGTGATTGTCAAGAATATGCTTCGTGGCTATGATCATGAGTGATGGGTACCAAGAATATGCTTCGTGGCTATGAGTGATGGCTACCTTGATCAAAAAGAATTCTACGCTGCACGTGCGTAGACACCCACGATGGTTTTGGACATTGATGATTATTTGTCGTCATTGCTGCAGCCGTCTGGTGTTGGTGGCCTGCTTCTGTTTGTCGTTGTCGTATGGTTTTGAAACATTTTTTGCAAATACCTCTCCGAGTCGCAACCTTTGTTCAATGGTTTTGCGACATGAATGACTAAACCAGTTGAAGAAAGGCAGTCGCACAACTAACCCTTTTCTTTTGCTTCCACAGCACTGCCGGTCGGGAGTCAGGGGCCCCCAGAATCCTAGGCCCAGAAGCTTTGTTGTGCCTAAGTTTTCTGTTTTGCCTTTTGTGATCGGTTCAGGCTGTTACAACAGCGAACGTGCCCTCAAATGCAGGGTTCATTCCCAATCATACCAATTCCTTTGTGCCATAACTAACCCTTTTTGAGCGATCTTTGAAATGTTGGAACTAACATTCCTCCAACGTATCCAATCTTGTGACAAGGACCTTGGGAGTAGATGACGCCTCGATGCCGCGGAGAACCTGGCCATGCATCGAATAGAAAGCTGCTCCGCGGTGGAAATCCACCGGCTGATAGCACTCCTTGGAAAAAGACCACTCCGGGTCGGTGCAAGAGCCACTCCGGCCAAACATTCAGCCAAGAGCAGCAAAAACAAACAGTCCACGCATGAAGTGCAAGTGCAACTGCACGTTGTCCGTTCATACCCCACCTTACCCTACCCCATCCCCAATGTAGCATCAACTTTGCGTGCAAGTGCAAATGAACATCCAAGCCCACCCCATCCCCAACATAGCATCAACTCCGCGTGCATGTGCAAGTGAATGCAAACATCCCACCCCACCCCACCGCGCCCCATGTAGCCTATGTGTAGAAACTCTGCTGGTTTCTGTGCATGTATTAGGTCTTACCTGCGATCAATAATTATAGCTACCTTGATCAATCAGAATGATGCGCATCATTGTTATCTTGAACGATAGCTCCATATGATAGTTTCAATGTTGTGCTTTTTGTTGTTGTCGCATGAAAAAGTATCTTCCACAATATTCATGAACAAAATGATTGCTACAAGGATTGAACCATAGCCACTGTCCAATGGCTTTCATTCTTACTGGGCATGCTATGGACGCTATCATTGGTATCATTGGCCCCATAATTAACCACACAAAAGTTTCTATTGGCTGACTTATTATGGATCATTCTTGCTCGTTTGATGTTTCCTAACTTGGTTGCTGTCATTATCAACCATCCGAACCAAATTGCTAGCCATCGTTGACAATGATTATCTTTGACTGGTCGTAGGATCTACTGAGGATACTCATTTATCCCATCCACCTAGTATTAATGCCCCAGAACCCTGCTGGTTCGCCATATTGCCAGGTATCTCAACACAACCAAAAAAATGGTGGCCGTTTCTCCTCAGCACATGATGCTTCCCCACATTGCAACTTATCCTTCATGATTGCTTGGTTCCGACCTGTCTTGGCAACTGTATGATTGTGCCTGATTGTTTGTTGATTGTGGTTGCTGACTAGCTAGAGGTATCACAACTACTTAGTTGTCAGTTGGCGACTACTTCAAACCTTAGTTCGTGGTTGTATGTGGGCCAAAACACGCTCGTCAAGCAACCAACCAACCACCTAAAAATAGGGAACGTACAAAATGTCAATCAAAGCACCAACTAGATATCAACATTAGTTATCAATCACAGTTACTAACTCACCATGGATCATCAAAACCTTCAATGCTTACAACTTCTACCGCTGTGGGAGCAAGTCCTGAGCATCGTCTTCTCCTTCGATCGAGTACACTATCCTCAGCACCCGAAGTACCCACGACACGCAAATTGGATGAGTATGGAGTGGTCTAGTTGGCGCTTCATGTAAAACTCATGAGTTGCTTGGATTTCTGCTTTTGCGGTTTTGGCTTAAGTAATTCATTATCATCAGGAATGATCATGGGCAAAAAACAATGGAATGCTAAGCGTCATGGAAGCGGCGATTGATTGCGGGACACTTGAATAAAATGCTCGGCCAACAACACATGGGCACCTGTCACAGTCAACCATCAGCAATTTAGCTTAGTTTCGCATCGGAAATGTTCACAAAAGGCGCAACCGACATTTCAACCAAACATAGACTACGGCTGCAACTAGGCTCATTCTTCCAACCAGCACTATTCATCACTCTTCATTGCCGGTCGATGATGGGTTAACCGTCATTAACCAACATCACTGCTATCGTGTAGCTGGTCGAAATTTACGACTCCTGGACTCCAACAGCTGGACCCTCCTGGTGCCCAACAACCAGTGCGTCAATCATCCAATCCTATTGGGAGGGTCTTGCACTCTTCAACCAATCGTTAGGGTTGGTGGATGGGAACAAATCTACAAGGCCGCCCCTGGTTCAAACAAGGGTTTCTACACGTCGATTTTCTTTTTTCCATCAACCAATCAAACAGCCCATCCTTTCAACCCCTCTGGTTGATTTTCAATCTGCTAGTGCCAGACCTGAGCCCACGATTTGAAGTACCTGTTAGTAGATTGGTTGATACTACAATGGCAAGCTCCCTGGAGATTATTTGATTTTCAACCACCCTGTTTTTTTCATCTGCTCGTGCTAGAGCCCTGAGCCCCCCAGGCTTTCGAAACTCGCCAAGGTGAAACCTCAGCTGCAACGCAGCCAGCGCTCGTACTACCACGCCAGCTGCTCGCCTGCCCTGAAATGGGGCGGGGCTGCACCGGTTGGGTGACTCGCATGCATGGAAAAGTGACCAATGCCAATAGAAACAATTCATTGCGATATGATGCTTTCTCAAGTCCTAGGGGTACCCTGAAATCATCCAATATTCATCAGTTATAATTAGTAGTAAACCCACCATTGTTTTTGGTTTCCCGATTTTGAGAAACCCCCATATAGAAAATCATGAGGTTGACAATCATGAGATGCATGCTCAACGATGTAGCAGCTGAAGCCGGTAGCTTGAACATGGCTTTAAACATTCATAGCTTGTCGCTGAGGTATCTCCAATCATCTGACTGGGAAGCATTTTTCATGTTGAACCTAAGCCGTCTAAGCCACGGCCAGGCCAAAGCCATTGCCCCGCCTGCATCTTGCTGGGAAAGCCAGCTGTAAACCAGCCATATTATTTCAGGGGACATGACTAGCTATCCACGGTAAAACTTGTGGATCACTCAAATATGGATCTGCCATCAGAGATGTCTTGCTTTTTTCGATGAGGCGCATGAAACATCTATTTGCTGTTTGAGACTGTTGGAAACCAAGTTCTAGGGTTGCAACATATCCCAACGTGAATCAAGCGGCTCAAAGATGCACAAACTTTGCTGCATATACGCTTCCACATGACCTTGCACCCAATGCGATCTAGATACAACAGCTTGACACATGTGTTTGTACCTACGTGTGGCCATACTTCCATATCCATTCTGGTGCTTCTACACATGGAATGTACAATCCGCCCACACCGCCTTGGCGGTGATTGCGTGCCATTGGGGTGCAATTCGGTCAATACACATGTTCCATCTTATTCAAATGGCGTTGTGTCGCTATATCAGCTTCAGCTGGAGGGGCTTTCTTTCGACTACCCCCTTTTGGCTCTTGGAACATCAGTCTACTGACTGATGCTTGCTATTTTGGGCAGTTTTCTAGTTGTTGTTTCAATGAGCCTTCGTTTTCAGCCGGTGCTGCCAGGTCGTGATGCGTTCAGGTGATGTGTGGTTGTGTCTTGAAGCCTGGAAAATCGGACAAAAAACATGCAAACTACAACGTTTTAAGTGTTACTTGTGTACAATTCAGTTTTGCAAATTGGCTCCGATAAATGCTCTCCGAGGATAAATGTTCTGGCTCCGTGGGATATTTGCTGCGGCGGTGGCGGGAGGTTGGCATTGCGCAACGCGCATCTTTCGCCCCACAGCGCCGTTTGGACCAGCGTTTTGGGCCCGGCGCTCAGCCTGGCCGCGGGCTAGATTTGTGTCCAAACGAGGTTCAACGCAGTTGTTGTTTGACCTCATAGCTTGGACCCAAAATGGCCCAACACGTGCAGCTGGGTGTGGCTTAAGGCGTGGAAATCGTTCCAAAAATGCGGGCAATGTATGTTTATGGAAGAATCTAGTTTTTGGAAGCATGCTGTTTCAATGGCAATGCCTCCTTGAAGCCAGAATTGGCTGCCATGCTGTGATGCAGTCAGATTTTGCTTGTGTAGTTCTAGTCACGTCTGAGACCTGGAAAATCCACAAAAATTGTGAAACCTACAGTGTTCTTGTCAATTGTATAGATTCAGTTTTGCGCCGTTATTGGCTGCCACGCCGTGATGTAATCAGATTTCGCGTGTTTAGTTTTGGTCTGAAATCAAATAGTCCACGCAGCCACTGAATCCGGCGGTGTGGGTGGATAGCCCAGGCGAAACGGGGTGAATTACTGCATTGCATACGCATGGATGAATAGATGCATGCATGAGAACAGAAAGCAAATGGTTTCAACAGGCTCGATGTTCGCAACTAGTTTCATGGATGTTCAAAGCAAGACTTTGCATGTCTAATTGTACACCCTTGCATTCACCATTCAATGTTGTACTGTTGTCCAGCAAATAATGGGCCCTGAGCACTGATGCCATTGCCATCACTACGTCGGTAGACATGCCACACAAATCACTGTGTATTTCAAAGGATTTTCCGTGTGCAGCATAACTTCGACGCACAATCACAATCACATGTTTGGTAAAGCAACCAGTTGGGGGTGGTTTCTATTGAAAAAGCTGCGCACCAATTTGAATGGAACAAACATCCATTCTAGGCCCAAGGATTTGCATCGAAACGCCGAGCCCAAGGGTCCAAAGATGATGGGGAACATCAACTACTTCACCATAGATACTGGAACAGTATAGAACTATAGAACTATTACCATAATATCATGTACTAAGTCTACAGCCACCAAATAATCATTCCTGTACATCCAAACGTACTAGAAATAAGTACCTCCCCCCCTATTCGTACTACATTTCATCCAAACGTCTGAAAATCATCAAACATGTGATGTTTGATTCGTACCACTTTTCTTGAGCTCGTCAACTTTTTGAAATTCGTACTACTTACTCAAGATTTCCACGCGGATGGCAAATTTAGAGCGCAACTCGTGCGCAATTTTGCGCAACTTGTGCGCAATTTTGCGCAACTCGGCGCAATTTTCAAAAAGTAGCACACTTGGGAAAAAAAACGTATAAACATATCCCATTTACCACCCCAAAACGCACTACTTTTTTTGGGTCGTGCTACTTTTTTGGGATCGTACTACTTTTTTGCAATTCGTCAAGAAATTGAATCGTGCTACTTTTTTCTATGTCAATCAAATGTCTAGGTTATAAACTATAGAACTATTACATACTGTTGCGCACCATTGTATCTATGGTCCAAGCGTTCCAACCCCCCCTCCCCCTGTGGTGTGGTGGTGGGTGGTCGGGGTCTCCAGGTGGTGGTGGTATACAACAGTGTAGAGACCATATATAAGCAGGAAACAAGCACTATATGAGTAGTGTATAGCTAGTACATAGGTAGTATATATGTAGTGCATCGGTAGTATAAAAGTAGTAAATACGTAGCATATAGAAAGCATATGGTAGTACATTGGTACGGTGGGCATAGATGCAAAGCACATCAAATAGTGTATTTGTATAGTAAATAAGTGTAAATGTAACAAGTGGGTAGGTAGGTGGGCACACGGGTAGTATATAGGTAGTGAATAAGCAGTAATCAAATAGATGAATAGTACATGGGTAGTGTAGAGGTAGTATGTAAGTGTGTACGCGCTGCGTAAAGCCTCGACATTCTGCGAATAGCATGCAAATGGGAGGTTTAAAGCTCACAAATGCTCGTACAAATGGGAGGCTAAACTCCCAAATGCTGCAAATAGCATACGAATGGGAGGATAAGGCTCCAGAATGCTGCGAATAGCCTGCGAATGCGAGAGTAATTAAGGCATGGAATTGGGGTTGGGGGTGGGGTGGGAGGGGGCAACCATACCATTGGGGGTGGGAACACAGAACTTGAGACCACATATGCACAGCAAATATCTGTGATTAAGGAGTATTGTAAATATATTAACCAGCATGTTTCTATTCGCCATGATCAACCTTTACCAGCCATTGAAGCAACATTCATCATGAGCTATGCCTATAGCCTCTAGCCTTTTTTGCAGCCCTCACTATTGTCAAATACTTCAACATACGTATAATGTTGGTTATGCCTATTGTTTGGTTATATCCTTGAACAATATCAACATATTGTGCAAACCATAAACCATCGATATAATACCCATTAGCTATTCTTTGATGTTTAATATATGCTTAATAGAGCCGAGCATGAGTGTTTGTTGTAGCTATTCACCAGGGTACTTTCACTTGGTGGCTTATAGATCACCTGCTAAAACATTATTTTTTGTGGGTGTCTCGTAAATCCATGTAAATCATTCTAATCCCAAAATAAGCCACGTCTGTGTAGATTGTAAACATCTTTGTAGATTATAAAATAACATAGCAAAAACAAATAACCCAAAAGAAGCTATGTGAATGGATTATGGATCAACATTGGATTACGGGATCCTTCTAGTCAGAAAATAAACCAAAATAAACCATGTGAATTGCAGGTATGACCCACCCAGTTGACCTCAGCAGGGTAGATCTTTGTCAACCATTGCTGATCCGAGGTCCCTGCAGACTCTGAAGCAAGCCATTCATGTAGCCTCGGCACGGGTTTTTCGTAGATGAGCGCTGAGATAGCTGACAACAAGCAACAATAAAACAGTTGCTTGGTCTGGAGAGTTTTAGTTGATAAGCCCAACCTTGGTCTGTTAATAAGCAATAAGCAATAAGCAACAAGTTGATAAGCCCGGTTGTAAACAGCTGGATTCAGACTGGGTTTTCTTGATGCGACAGCTGGTGATGGTCAGCTGGTGATGGTCAGCTGGACAATGTGAATGTTGGTTCATGCTTGATCATCACAGCTGGATGTTGGTTCATCGACAATCAGCAACACTTGACTGGGCAGGGTGGTGACCCTAAGTACAAGGTGGGGGCCCCGAGTTCTAAGCTGGTTAAGAAACCATTCGAGCATAATCTACCATAATTCGCACTTACCCAAGCTACAAACTAAGTCAACTATGGAGGGAGCCTGACCTTGTAGGTACAGTGGTTTACAAACGAGAACAGGATGAGAATAGGATACCTGCCTTGGTCACGAATCGGTTCCTTGAAACTTCTGGACTGCGGCTGCTTCATCCGAGTACCTCGGCACTCACTAACTTGATGATGAAACCACAGTACGAAAAAAGTCAACACGATTCATATCTATTCAGAAGTCTATTCATAGTATTTATGGTGAAAAAACATAACTACACTATTCATATCTATTCAACACTATTTATGGTTACTTTAACATTAAAAAAAAACAAGAAACATGAATACAACCACAATAAAGTAACCGTGCTTCCTAGCACAGTCACACCCCTCATACTGTTGTCTGCTTAATCTTGTTTATACCTGTGTATACCTGACTCCCAACCAACACTGGCCATTGTAAACCAGCCAACCCTTACTGCTGCTATCAAACATTTAGCGTCACGATCAAGCACCACTATCAACCTTCATCAACCATCATGAAGCAGCACTATTACTAGCCATCTGTCTCAATGACCGCCATGAAAAAATCATTGAACACCATTGAACACCAGTCGTCAAATGCCCAGCAACAGGTGGCTCCGTGGTTTTTAAGGCCCGTGAATCCGGTCTCCTGCCGGCTGCGCAGGCTGCGCAGGCTGAGGCTCAATGCAATCAAATCTTCAGTAGCCATGGTAGCCATGGATCCTCCTCTACAACTTACAACTTACTTGCTGCAAACCAATAACCACTGCCCGCTACGAACCTACCTACCTACATCTACCTAAACCTACCTACCGAAATCTACCTAAACCTACCTACCTGAACCTGCCTACCTACCCACCTACCTACCTACTACGACCACCACCATGACCACTACGCCGTTGGCGACGACGTTGACGACGGCGAAGACCACTGCTACGGGTGATTACGGGTCACTCGTGTTGCTTCAAACCAACAAGTTCGGGGATCATCTTGAGGAGCCAACACCAGCACCTATCCATGCTTTGCGAGGCAGCTGTCGTCCATTGGAGTGGGGGACCCGTCGATTCTTTCGTAGCGAAGACCTGAAACTACAGGGTTAGTTGATCAACCCTCCACATTGCTGCTTGACCATTGCCAACCATGATTGAGCTAGTGCTAATCATGTATACATGTGTATATGTTTCATTATATTCAAAACATGAGAATGATATCATATACATCAGTACATGTAAACACACCGGTGATGATGGCATCAGGCAGCAATTTTCACCATGTTCCAAGTCATGAATCAGCCAAGGAGTGTCACGTGAGGGGTGCCAGCTCGGCGGACAGCGAAGCCTTCTGGTAGCGGCTTCAAGCAGCGCCCTCTGCCAGTGTCAATTCATGGTTGTTTGTAATAGCTTAGAACCATGGTTGAGAATGATGTTAATGATTTTAGTGATTGATACATCATTAATCATGTCTAATCATCACGAAATGATTGATATTGATTGATGCTGCCTCATTGTGATAGGTGGCGCTCTTTTCTTCACTCAGCGCAGTTGGGTATGTGCCGATGGAACCCCCCAAACCAATGCTTTACCAATAAACATGATCTTTTTTTGTAGGGCCCACAACGTTTACCCGTCATGGCTTGGCACCCAGTTGACGACCAGTGAATTCACAGCTGCTGACCGCAGTTCAAGAGTCACCCTGCTCACCTCAGCGGCACTGCTTTCAAGCGCTTGTGCTTTGAGGTCTTAAACATGATCAATAGTAGTACTGCTAATGATTCGATGATAATGAACATAAATGACAATCATTAATCATTACTATTATATAATATATATATATATATTAATATCTTAAACATGATCAATCATTCACATCAGCGCAAGTTGACCTGTCCTTCTTGCAGTTGTATTCATTGGTCAACTTGAGCGAATCCGCGCAGCGCACATAGCCTAGGAGACTGCACGGAGAGGGAGATCACGGTTTGCTCATCAGGTTGAAACTGGATGGTTCAGAGTAGTTCATGGTAGTAGTTGATAATGATACTTCGAGGGTTCACCAAATCGTCAGAGATACCACTATTCTATGGATGGTTGGTAGCGGCCACCCTGTGATATATTGACCTGCTGGAGAATCATCATGTTGATTCATCACATTGTCGCGGTAGTTTGGCAACATGTATCGAGCGAGCCAAAATAATTGGCTTTTCATGGCTTTTCTTTGTTTTATAATCCGGAAAATTGGCTTTTCCATGTTTTATAATCAAGGAAATCGCAACTCTTTGATTGCCTCAAACAAGAAAAACACGGGTGTTTCATAAGCGGGACTGATCAAACATAGAACCTCTAAGTTTGGTGTTTGCGTCTACGAAACACATCTTAATTCAAAATTTGCATGCATGTAATTATCTATACATATACTGAAATATAATTTAAAAGCAAAACAACTAAAACAATTTAAAGCAACACGAGTGTATGTATTACAGGCATGTCCCCACAGCTCACTTGTGCTGATATTCATGTTAACACACAGAATCATACGCGAAGCTGAGAGTCGCACACCCACCCTTGCAAACATCAGCGACGATTTTGAGCATTGAAAACAATCACTAGGTACTTATGCCACAGCCACTAGGGCATCCATGTCGTCACTAGTTTGCCACCATGAAATACCATCGACCGAATCCATCAACCATCCATCAATCAATCATAGTCATAGTCATCAATCAATCAGAGTCATCATCATCATCATCATCATCATCATCATCAAAATACTGCAATCACTGCCAACCATTGCCATTAGTCAACTTGCAGGTTGATATGAGCTTCCCCGCATGAGGCGCGAAAGTACAAGGTGTTCTGTGGTCCCACCCTGAAGCGTGTCGACATTGCGATATGGGGAGATAGGGCTAGGTGTCCCAATCATGAAGCCCGAAGCAATGTAGTTGGGATGGATAGTGATGTTTGTTCTTGTGGTTAGTAGTTTGGAAATGATGTTTTTTCTTGTGGTGTGTGATGGGTCTGGGCCACGTGTAGTGATGGCAATGATCAATACCAATGACACACCCAGTGAATTCCAAATCCAATCTCCTAGGGTCGGTTGATGTCGATGTTCATTTCGGGAAGGGTACATGGACAAAGCACAAATCCTGTTTGATACGGTGATACCTATGTTGTATAGCTACATTTATCTTATGATCACTGTGAGGGATGCTTGCTTGGACCGCGGTGCAAAAGGGTACCTTCATGGGATGAGACCTTGCCACATCCTTCATGCACATGAGCACATGATCCGCGTTTGGGAACCTGTGCGTTGAACGCGAACATGGCATGGCCATGATTGTCTCATGATTGTCACAATCATCGTGTTCATCACCATGATCCCCCAAAACTAAATCGCTGAATACCCCAAAGCCTGAAACCTCAGAAATATGAGAAACTGTAGGCTCAACGGGCCTGGGGGGAAGTGTACCCTCTGAGCGTGCCTTCATCATCCCCTGATTTATCACAACGCCTCCACTCTTCAGGCAGGACGCTTCGTCAAAAGCTCAGCATGAATTCGTTTGAGAAGGTAGCATGAACTTGGCAGTGCTCTTCCCTTCTGAGGAGAACCAACATGAAGCACATTGAAGCAATAGATTTGCACAACTTCCTAGCCATCCCCAGAGCCACCCAAATTCTGTCTATTTGAGTTTCAATGCTGCGTAATCACCATAGCGATCGTGATACCTTGCTAGCCATGAATTACAATTAGTAACCACCAAGTGTCACTATGGTGGCTTACCACCCAGAGCCGTTCAAGCACCTTGTCACTGCTACCACGATTACAATTAATTAGCACAGCACCAACTGTCACCGCGCTCAATAAACAGTTGTCCCTTACCACCTGGTCCCGTGCCATCCCGTGCCGTGAATTCAGTCGCCGGCTATGGTCACTTCGGGCTCCGCGAATCCCAGCAAAGTATGAGCAGTTTCTAGTCGAACTGAGGGGATGTGAACTGACTCGG
This sequence comes from Symbiodinium kawagutii, assembly GCA_009767595.1. Classification (NCBI taxonomy): domain Eukaryota; class Dinophyceae; order Suessiales; family Symbiodiniaceae; genus Symbiodinium; species Symbiodinium kawagutii. Next base: position 88,134 of record VSDK01015536.1, read on the forward strand.
ATGGTGGGTATACATTTTGAGGTATGATTCTCCCTTACTCTTGTTGCTTGTCACCTTTTTTTAACCATCAACTGTATATCAACCATTGTAGTTGTCAACCACTAGCTTCTGAACCAACTCATTAGGACTAACCAAGTCTTAGTCGGAGCACCGGTGTGGTGAGCATGACCTCCATCGCCCATGGAAACGATACAGTATTTGAACCGAGAACCAAAATCTTGGAAAACCATCAAATTCCTAAATCAACCTTTTGGAATCGAACATGATTCCAACCTGATTCAATTCTTTCCGCTCGAAACCACATCAAAACGAAACGAATCAGGACCAATCGGTTGCGAGCCACTCTTAACCACTATCAGAACCATGATCAGTATCATAAGCATTATCCTAACCATTCTCAACCATTCTCAACCATTGCGAAGCATTTTCAACCCTGGTAAGGCTACTCTTCATTCCTCTCAACTCTGAGGGTCTGTCAACCATTGGCAGCTCCCGGTGATCTGCGGCTGGGAGCTGTGCCATCCAATGTCTTGCAACAAGTCGGAGGTGCTGACCTTGGCTGCTGTTCGAGGTACCCTCTGGTAAACCTGGAAGCTACCCGCATCTTTTACAGGTAAAGCAAAACGGTAAATTCAGGAATTTCAGCTATCAAAAATGGAAGTTTACTATCAAAAATGGACTTTAACTATCAAAATGTACCTCAAATATGTACCTCAAAATCGAGTTTAGCTGTCAAAAGATGAGGATGAAGCTAACTGCAAATGGATGATTTTCCACTTCCAGGTAAATCTATCAGAGTGTACTTCAAAATAGTGAACTTGACTGAGTGGTGATGACAGCACCACTTATCAATGGCAGTGCCAGTTCTCCATCTGCAATAGTTGAACTGAGTCGGTACTGCAACTCATGCTAGTAGTTGAAAGATTAGTAGTAATTTCCAAATAGTAGTTGCAATATTCATAGTACCTCTTAACTGAGTACTTGGTACTGCAGACTGTTTTCCACCTGGACTATTTCCCAAGTAGCAAATCTCCAGTAACTGCTGAAATTTAACTGTTGCAGTCCTTCCGGCGAGCCATGCTGTTGCTGCGCTGCTGTTCGTGGCCTCCATGTTGAATCAACGTCTGTCATCACTTAGTACCAATTGTCACGCTTCGTAATCTCAGTGCTACTGGTGACAGTGCTTGTCGATCATCAATCATGATTATCCATGTTTGACGTCTACAAGATCCATCTTTCTCAACCTCACCACAGTGGATACTACTGGGAGATCCGTATTGATAAACCTCCCACTGTTGCATGGGAAAACATTAGTGCAGCTATGGTACCAGAGGCATTGGTTCATCAAGACCGCGATTTGATCTCATATGATTCATTACCTGGTCGGTGGTTGAACCAACCCCTCTGAAATATATTGGTCATTGTTAGTCAATCAACCAACAATCACAAAGTTATTTGGGAAAACAAAACAGGTCAAAAAAATTCAAAAACCATCGGATTTGCTAACTACAGTGACCACAGTCAGCTACTTAGAACATGCTCCAGATTTGAGCATCGGATCCTTCTTGGCCCGGCACCATGTCATGCCACCCGCGATCGATGCCATCTTTGGAGAAGGAAAACGTGTCGGTCTGATGCGACTCACCGCGGTGCAGGGTCAACTGGGTGGTACAAGGTGAACAAACATCCATTCGGTATGTTCAACAGCCATTGATGATAACTAACAATCTTCAAATGGTGCTGCTGGTGCTAGTTAATCAATGATTCAGAATGGTTTTCAAATGATTCAGAATGGTGATTCATAAGAGCCATTCAAATGCTTTAGAATGGTTTTCAATGTTATGTGAAGCAGAATGGCTTTCATGATGGTTGTAACAGTAGCCAAGAATGGTTGAAATACCACTCTGAATGGTTCTTACCATTAATAACTAAAATAGCATCAATTATGTTCAGAATGGTTTTCAACAATTGGTACTGGTTGACCATGGTTTTCATGACAAGGACCGTAACCAGCAAGAACTAATTACCTGCGATTGATTGCTTTGGTTTCGCAGTTCATGATGTTTCCCCCAAGCATTGAACAATTGACCCTAAGGGGATTAGCTGTGCCACTGGAATGCGCATTCACCCGAACTTTGGATGTTTTTTGAGTTCATATACCCATTTTTTGATACATTATGATTCAATGTTTGGAAACAACTCATGCCCACATGGATATTTCAATTCAAACATCAACCCAAATCTGAAAGTTTTACTACAAAAACAAATAATTGAGTTGTATTTGGTGTATCTTAGTACTTCCAAGCGGAGACATCCTCGTTGCTTGCTCCAAGCAAACAAAGATTGAGGCAGTCGGCCCGGTAAGCCCAGACTCAGACAGGACCAGTTGAGTACATTTTCGACCATCTGCGGGTTTCTCAAAAAAGTACCCATAGATCATTCAGTTTTTCCAATTCATATTTAGTAATGGACCAACCATTTTGAGGTCCCCTATTTTGAGAAATCACCATATTCAAAGTTTATGCTTTTAGGGTGCATGCCGCTGTTGAAGGAAGCCTGTGGCGGATCGAGACTTAGAAATCGCACGGCCATCCTCGATCTTGTCCAAAGAGTAAGGCATGTATAGACTCATAGACTCATAGATTTCATTGAATTCACTGCAAATAAGCAACTATCATCCTAAACACATGGGATGTTGTGCCGCTTTATGTACTTGGTTCAACAACATCCCATGTGATCGCAAACAGCACAGTTTTTGGGCGTCAGATCCCAGGGAACTGCAGGAACTGCCAGCACCAGCCGCGCCTTCGTGTTGCTCTGTCTGTAGTTCAGCCAATTCACCAAGGTGATTTGGTACTTCACATGCTGGAATTCCCACCTGCGCACAGGAATCTGTCATCATTTTTTGGTTGCTCGTGCACTGCACCTGCACTGCATGCACTGCACAAAAATACATGACTGTTTCAAACACAGTTGTTTTTAATTAAACTGGATCAAACTGGTTGGTCAATGGAACTTGCGTGATTGTTTTCTATCATTCTGAAACCACCTGATTATAGGCAATGAGCGTGATATTCAATGTAAAAGTAGAGTCTGGTAAACCAACCCTGGAAGTGAAACATCCACTCTTATAGTGGCTTTACCAATGCAGAATCGCCAGCTTCCAGGTCAATCTACCACTTCGGGCCTGTCAAACAAGAGGGAGGCTTGACGCACCGACAACCCAAATCGTCTGGCAAGAATACATGGATGTAGCAGTGTAGCATCACTCGCCTGGAAACCTGGGTCAGTTGAAGCGAACCTTGAATTTCAACCAAATGAGAAAGTTTCAATTCTTTCGCACGGATGCAATGGTATGCACTGCAGTGCATATGCTATGCTTTGTTAACATGTCAACAATCTATGTTTGTACTGCATGCATGTAGTGTATGTATATGTAATGCATCTAATTCAAGCAACGATTCGTATACTCACATAAATATGTACCAACATGCGACATTAGACCAAATAACTCTGACAACATATTAATCAACACATCAATCGAACTGATTTCATTCGTAAAGACATGATGCAGAGATGACGAACTCAGCTCGTCCGAGAACCAACAGATGGGGATCCTTCAGACCTCATCTCCTCACAGCCCACGGCCCCACGGGCCTTGGATCCAGGTTCTCCAATGGATGGGCTTCCACAAAAGCTGAGACCTGGCCGCGTCGCTACGGATCTTGGGCTCGACCGCAGATCTTGGGCTCGACAATCATCGATGACGAAGGGATAGAGCTGTAAGATACACAAAGGGATGCTCATATGCAACTTTGAGAATATAAATGTTAAATTATGTGTATGTGTACACAATATAAGTGAACATGGGTATATATCAATTATAATCATACGATGTATGTGATGCACGTATCGTGTGCAAATCGTGTACTTCAATCAGATGAATGTGATTTCTTTACTAAGTCTGGTCAGCCGGTCACCAAGAAGCTGATGGTTCCTGGGGTAGGTTATAGTTTAGCCATTGCTAATGGTTCGAATGGTCAACGATAATTAAGCAACTTATAGTCAGGTTAATTTGTTCGTTGACCATTAGAATCATAATTAAACAATGGTTATGATTATGATTCTAGTTCAGCCATTGTTATTAGCCTAGTCAATGTCAATTCCAACCATGCTGACAAGCCAGGTTTCCAGAAGCGTCCAGTAGGGTGTAACACGGTGGCCAGTTGCATGGATTCGGCTAGGGTGGAGTCCATTAGAATTCCACGCAGGAACGGTTCCTGCTTGGCAGATTCGAAGCGAGACTCAGTGCACTCGGCTGGGTGCCAAAATGACGGCACCCCCAAAACCAATGGTTTCCTGATGATTTCTGGATGATTTCCCGATGAAATGATCATTTTTTGATGGGGCCCACAACGGCTATCCAGCTAGGAATTGGACTCTTGGAACTTCATCGCTAACTTTCCACCCAAAATTGGAGCCACCCCTAGGCTGGTGCTTTAAGAACGAAGTGGCTGCACCAAATTCTAGCGAGGGTTTCAGCAACTATTTAATACAAAGGTATAGACATGTCTGGCTGTAACCGCTGTTGTATAGACAAGTAGTGCTCAAGCTGCTGGTCGCTTGGCTACCACATCATTGTTGTTTCCACCCCTGTTTGCCGGGCATTTCTCAAGGATATGACCCACCTCAATGAGTGGGCAAAAGCACAGCACAGTTGTTGCAGTCATCGCACCTTGACACCAACTTAGACATAACAGTAATATAACGTACATATGGCTGTGGGTCAAAACCGCGTACCCCTGGTTCCCCTATCATTAACCATTGTTTACCCTATAGTTGGCTGGGTAATAACCACCATTATTGGTTACTTAATATTGACCCACAGCCATACAACAAAAACGGAAAACTAAAAAACAGAACACTGCAAAATGGAGACAAGGTTGGAAGCCAAGCAAACAGAAAGACTGAGTGGCACTACAGCTATGTATCCTTGGCAGCCTCTGGGGATTTTCAGCCCTGATTCGCCGCTGTCATAAAAGCACCCCCTTTTTTATGTTGCAATCGTTTTTCCTAATGACATGATATGAGTTGCCTTGCCTTACATTGCGTGGCATTGCAATGCATAATACATTGCATTCTATTGCCTGAAGTTGTAAGCATGACCCCAGGTTGCAGTGTATTACTTTGATTACGTTCAAATTCCATACACTACATTGGGTTGTGGTGCACTCCATTCTACTACACTGCATGCACCGTGCACGACATTCATGGCGTACGACTATGGGTTGGTTGCTTCCAACCAGCTGGGTGACGCTGGTTGGTTGGGAAGACTGAACCAGTCCCTGGGGAGCTCAGGAGCTAAAAAAAACAGGCATGGGTGGTCCCAACCGCTGGACGAATCCAGTGTTGGGGAACGGCCTGGGCTGCAGGCTTTCAACCCACAATCATATAAGGTGGTTTCTGAAGCCATAGGGGACCCCCCAAAATGACTGGTTTATTACTTTAAATAATTGATAATGGGTGATTTAGGGGTACCCCTATCTAGAGAAACCACCCTTTGGGGATTAACGCATTTGGAATGAAGACCAATATGGAAGATGACCTGACCGCGGCGTATCCATATCTACAAGCGCACCAATATAGACGGCCAAGGCACACAAATAACAACTTGTACACTCGAACACGTATCCAAACGATGCGCATGTCTCGACCTGTACATGTTTGTATGTGTATGCATGTGTAATATAGATGTACCATTCAGGTTAGCATGTAGTAGCAGCTGTGGTTTTCGAGCATGCATACATACATACATACATACATACATACATACATACATACATACATACATACATTAATTACATTACATTACATTACATTACATTACATTACATTACATTACATTACATTACATTACATTACATTACATTTCATTACGTTACAATACATTACATACATACATACATACCTACATACATATCAGAAACACACATACATATCAGAAACACATATACATAGACCATCATACTACTACGATATTCTACAATATCCAATATGTGTTTCTCACAATATTACCAATGTTGGTATCTACATCATTCTACAATATTCTACATGGGTGTTTCTCAAAATAGGAGACTCTCCAAATCATCCAATATCAACCATTATTAGTAATAAACCAACCAGTTTGGGGGGTCACCTATCTTAAGGAACCGCCACATCTGTGAGCATGGCCCAAATGCTTTCTGGCACGAAGGAAAAACACCATTTGCTGCTCGGGCCGCCTGCTTTCCACCTGTTGATTGAGTGCCACCGGGGAAAATCAACAACCTGCCGCCGCTTGCTCGTTGCAACAAGCATGGGAGTGTCCCACTCAACATGAGTACCTCAGAGTACCCCACCCCCACCTCACTCAAAAACTCAGAGAGTGGATGAACTACCAGGTTTAAGGTAGGTACCATTTATAAACATTCTCACATAGTTTCCAACACGAAGTGCGAATGTAGGGATGGTCCATACTCAGAAATCTGAGCCACGAGAGTATAAGCACAACCTCACTGGGGAGCAGCACAGAGCTGTTTTTAAATTCTTTTGTTAATGGGTGATGCTTGATTCTACATTTGCACTGGTAGTACAGGATAGTACAGGTAGCTGAGCAGCTGAACTTCTTTCATATCGATCCAATGTGTTTCAGCTTCAGTGGAGCAACCTCAGTGGTGATTTCCGAACCGCTGGTCTCTGGATACAAACGAGCCTTCAGCAAATCACGCAACACCTTTGATCCATGGTACCTGCAAATATCAGCTGAACGACTGACTGGTTGGTGATTAGAAGCGGTTTAAACCATCCCAAATATTAGGCCACATTGTGATACATTAAATATCAAAAACATGATCATTAATCATATGTTTTTAAAACTATATAGCTCTATCATCAGCATGTGACCTGTTTGTTGATAAATGTGAGAAACCACAAACCAAACAAGTCACAACCAATGTCACTGGTATATCTAGAATTCTTAAAACCACCAACCAGGTCACATGCTGATAACAAAGGTGTCTTTTGAGTCAAGAACCAAGCTGTTGGGCGTTGACCCGGATGATTGACCCTCACAATAATCAACCATTAACCATATGGTGGTTTCTCAAAATGGGGCTACCTCCAAATCATCCCATATGAATCATTTATAGGAACAAGCAATCCATTTTTGGGGTGCCCTATTTTCAGAAACACCTATATTGGTGTACCGAGGATATACTGGATTCCATATGCAAATGGCAGTGGGTCAAAAGCCTGTACCTCTGGTTCCCCTATCAATAACCATTGTTTTCCCTCTTATCGTTGGTGGTTATCCCCTGTTAGTTGGTTGACTAACTGCTTGACCCATAGCCAAATTGCCTGTAATGATGCCGAGATTCAATGAAGACTCAGATCATGTTCACTGCAAGTTGACACCCAATCTCGTGGGCGCACCACTGACCCAGGCGGCATCCAAAACCGGCATGTCTGCGAGGTGCGAAAAAGTTCGCGTCGTGACGCAATAAAGGCAGGTCAAGATCCCAAACAAGAATGGATTATCCCGGACAGATCGTGATCCAGCTAACCAAGTAACAGGCAGGCTAGTTGCATAACCAATCCCCAATGCGATTGCAGGAACGGCATTAACCAGTCCAACCTGGGAGAACTTCCGAGTTATCCAAGGCCAACCAACCGTCAGAAGTTGATCGTACCATAACTACGTTGCAATGAATGGGAAATCCAGCCTAAACTTCCTATGATTCGATGAACAATCATGGTAAACTACAATCTGATTAGAGCATTCCTGGTGGCTCCTTAGCTCCCCCTTCACAGGGCTGTTTGGATACGCCCGGCTCCTTTGCTCCCTCCAAACCACCAGCCAGTAAATCATGGTAAATCACCAGCTATGGTGAGTAACTCATGGTGATGAACAAGTGGATCAGCCGTTCATCATGGTTGTGCATTGTTAACCCCGATGATCAGCCGTTCATCACCATCATCAACCATCAACCATGGGATCTAGCATAAATTCACCAACTTACAGTTGCTGCGAGGCTTCAGCGCTCGCAGTTGGGGGCCCCCCTTGGGGCGGGGGCTGGCTCAACACACTGGCCTGAAACGAAAGTTGCCGACGGTCTTGGGCTCGGATCTCACCTGAATGCTTCACCCGAATGGTCTGGGAGTCTGGTCTAGGGGTCTCTGGGGTTCGGGGTTCTCCCAAAGGTCGGCACATCTCAGTACCAGTACGGTGCATTCAGCGACTCTTCAGGAAATATGTCATCGTGAATAATTCAAATCTTTTAGTTTGAAATAGCGACTAAATACATCTAAATACTTTGAAGCATCTGTTTCCTCTTGGGCATAATTCCCACGCAGTCCTGGGGGTTGGGTTGGCATGTATGTCTGGGATTGTAGGCTAGGGGCTCTCAAGCCTGACTTCTGCCTCTCACGACAAGAGTGCGGATGACCTGGAACTCACCCGGGTGTTTTCACTGTGACTGCCCCTTCGCAAGGTTGGCTGCCCTTTAGGCTATTCCTTTTGGGAAAGCTTTCTAATGTTGACGCAGAAGTGGCTGATGCCTTCTTGGCAGAGAACTGACAGAGTGATGTATCAAGTTGGGTGCTCGATGGTCCTTGCAGTTTGGAGGTGCTAATGAAGAACGGTCCTATCCTCGAGGCGGTCTACTCGGTCGCTTGAGCAGCTCCAGTCGCTCTTCTTTGGTAGATTGAATGAACATATCAAGAATCTGAGGGGCACTCTGTGATATGAACTACTGTATCCAACAGCTGGGTATTCCTGAGATGTTGATGACGATCAGTAATAAACGGATACTTCACTACAAATTTAACAACTTGATCTGGCTGGTGGTGTCACCCCCTATGAAAAAAAATTGTGAACCAACCATTTGTGAATAACTAATAGGGAGCTTGCCATGCTTGGGTTCCCCGTCCCTTGCCTCACCAACCGTGGCTTCGCAGCGCTTCAACCGTAGGCGGAGCCGATGATCATGTTCCGCAAGGGTCATCAGTTCGGTCGGTCATCATGGGTCATTGTCTCTAAACTGACTATCATGATGAATGCTAGGGGCATGTGACCCGTTGGGATGTTCACCTGTTTGAGTTTGATGATGATAATGGTGATGATGATGATGATGATCATCATCATCATCATCATCATCATCATCAGCCCACCCCCCTGCCCCTGAACACGTTTGGACAAGGTGCAGATTGCCCACAGCTGTACTTGAGGCAATCCTATGGCAGTTGCCCAACGGCTGGGACCGGTCACTTTTTCTGGTTCGAACATGTCATGATGAATCACCATGACCCACATCCAAATGCTTCTTTCCTGACGATGTTACCATCGTTACACATCGTTCCACATCGTTACAGCGAACATTTCTTGTGATTCGTGTGCCCCTGTGGCGTAGCACCCCAAATTGACAGCTCCACGCTGGGTATCCAACATTTGCTTGCTATTCTGCTACGCTGCTATGCTACGTTATGCTATGCTGCGCTATGCTATGCTACGCTCTGCTATGCTGCTATGCTGCTATGCTGCTATGCTGCCATCCAGTTGAAAAGAAGTCATCTGCAACACTGACTGAACATGACGAAACCTATCAAGTCAAGTTTTCCAATGATCATGTCTATGAAGTACTGTGAGTTGGTGGATTGGTGGCACCTAGCTGTTCACATCCAAGAAATGACCTGCATATATGTGTTGGGATGTGAACTATTACAGCACACAGTTTTTGGAGAGTATTTACCCATAGCCCTATATCTTAAATTTCAGCGTTAGGTCAAGGCTCTAGGGATCCTGATATGCAACAATCATTATACGTGTTGCTGCTCAGTACACCATCCATTTTTGTCAATCAAGCAGCAGTGATTAATTAATGGCAATACAGTGGTATGTGAATATATGGGTGTTTCTCACAATGAATCACAATCACTGTATTAAATTATATTCCCATACAGCCACCACATGGCAATGCCCCAAATCATCCACTATTGAGCCTTTGCAGTACCCTCTGGTAAACCAACCTGGCAATGGAAAAATCCACCATTTATTAATGTTTTCCCAGGGTCTCACTAAAGAACATGGTCAAATCCATTGCCAGGTTAGTTTACTGCAGCGTAATAGACCATCCATATGTGAATTGCCTAGCACTTGACATTAGACATGATGTCCTGGCATGTCTCACTGGGCACCATGATGCTTGCGTAGCTGCAAGCATCACCAACAGAATGCCAGGGTTTCCACACACACACACACACATAATTTGGGGATTTGTCAACACCCATATTACCCTCTGGTAAACTAACATGGCTGGCTGGAAAATCCACCATAAATGGATGATTTACCAGGGCTTTCCGAACAAAATGGTCGATTTTCCCTGGCCATCTTCGTTTACCAGAGGGTATCCATGGATGTCTGTTTTCATGAGGATATTACCAACATAATTTGATCATGTTGGTGATTATTTTCATGGTTGGTGTCAAATCTTCTCCATGAAATCATTGTTTTTCATAATTGACGATCCGTTGGGTGAAACCAACTAAGCATCGTCAACGCATCATTCCATCATCAACCATAATTAATCGTCATTAATTTATCTTCACCAACTCCAATTAGTTGACGCATTCTCAATCATCATTGAGGATATCATTCACCATGATAAAGCATCATTGGTTCCATCAGTGGAACCACGACGCAACCGCCTTGATGGAGAATTCCAGCTCATTGTCCATCAGCTTTGGCCTCAGAACAGGAATCGCATAGCCTACTCCAACGATTTGAAGAAGAAGTAACGGCAATTCAATAGGAGTAGGTAAATGACATATTTAATAGTAGGTAGCTGGCAAGAACTAACTCCTAATGTTCTTTTTCAAATCACAAAATAAAAAGATATGCAAATGTTTTAAATATTCTTAATATGTAGCGAATAACCTGGGTGAATGACGAAGAATAACTAACACTGGTGGCAAATAATCTGAGTGAATAACCAATGAAAAAACTAGTGGCTACTAGTGACCAAGGACTATTGATATTGCCCTCTGGCAAACATTGTCCTGGTTGCATGGAAGCCATCCACTATAACGAATGTTTTACCTTAAAAAATGGGGATTTTTGACTTTCAGCTTGATTTTCCAAAAAGGGTAACAGTAGATCGTCATTAGCACTAAGTAACAAACATTGGTTTATGACAACAGTAGATCGTCATTAGCACTAAGTAACAAACATTGGTTTATGACAAACAATAGCGAATGAGAACGAACAATCATCAGTCAGAGTAAATCATAAGAACGGCAACTCACTACCAACAACAGCTCAATCACAACTTGCAGTGAATCGCAACCAACAACACTCAAGAATGACCAACAACAGTGAATAGACCATGACCAAACACGCTGGAATATACCCAACTACCATGAATACTGACGCTTTGTAGTGAGTGATAACCAGCAATCATAGTGAACCAAAAAAACTACATATAAACAAACACGGGTGAATAGTAGCACAAGAAATCATTCCTGTGGCCAAGTCCGAAGCATAAGGGTTCAAATCTTGTGGACGATTATACACGGACAGTATGCAAGGCCTTGTTGTCTCAGCAGACTTTGAGGGCGGGGACCTCAGCTTAGGTTGGACTCCTCACCAAGCTACACGATGGTTTGTCGATGAATAAAAGTTAATGAGTGGTGGAGAAATTCATATAGTCAATTCAAACTTAGTTCTATATGAGTAGAATTATAGTCAATATAGTTCTATAACTTGACTATTTTAGACATTGATGAGTCAAATGAGTGCGTGCCAAACGGCAATTGGTCGCTGTTACCCCTCCCGCAGTCCATCGGCCCAACTTTTGCAGCCCCCAAGCAGCAAGGCTCCCTGGGTGCAACGAAAACCGTCGGGCCAGCAGTCCAGGGCAAGGATTCGGCCTCCATTTGGACATGTGAACCACTGGCGTTATATCTGTTAACCATTTGGGCATGGGCACGGGTGGTGCTATTTCTTTGGGCCAATCGTTTGCACTCATGTCCAACATCCACTCATATTCCGTTCCCAGCACTTCTCGCTGCATCCATTCAGCAAGTTCTGGAGGGACCAACGACTCCAGCGCCTTTTCGTTCTTGGCGTCTTCAGAATGTTTTGCCTTTTTGAGACAGGAAGAATGATTGGAAGATAGTGAACTGAGTGTCGAAAGGGCAGCCTGAACACAAGGACACACGTCCTCCGTAAGACTTTCAAAGTTGCATGGTACGATCGTGAGGCCGAACTCCCGAGCTGCTTCGACTCCACGGATGTAGAACCTTTTCATTTCTTCGAAATGTCCGATAAGGTCGTCAACCCGAGAAAGAAGCTTAGGGACTCGACCTGAGCGTATATCCTGTCTGTAGTGTGAGACATCCCTTGCAAGCTGGTTCTGGCGGAAGTTGGTTATCAGTGTTCTGAAACCAGCTTTGTGTGCTGCCTCAAAGACGGCTTCTGGAGTGCGCAATTTGGACCTGCCCAGAATCAGATCCGTTGGGGTGATATGGACTAGAAGCTCACCCCTGTCGGCACACTTTTGGAACCCAGCTGTAGACAATTTCGGGCCCCTTCTGAAGCTCTCCTTGTCGTTGTTGCAATATTCAAATTTGGAGGTTTTCCTCAGCGAGTCCATTAAGGAACCTGTGGCACTGCGACCATATGACCACAGGACTACACCCTTGTTGTCTCGCTCACGCTCATGCATGTGAGCGGCATAAACAGCTTTGGAAGCTACGCTGCATTTTGATGAGTCTGAGGTAGTCCAGGAAAGGGAGATCAAACATAGGAAGCCTGTCAAGATCAAAATCAGAAAGTGCTTCCAGTGGGGAACCATGAGATCGGGCTTTTGAATAATCTTGAGCCGAATGGGCTACAAGCTTTCGATGGTCGGTGGAAAAAGGATCTCCACATTTTCGCTAACACGGATTGGCCAAACATGAAGTAATATACACATGCTTTTGGTACAGCTTATTTTTTTCGGTGTAGTGCAGAAACCGATTTAGTCGTACACTGCTTATGAATGCTCCGATGTCAGCAATTACCACAACCTTTGGTGAATGCTTGTTCGGGGTCCCAAATGCGGCCTCATTCATCGGAGAGTATTGCAACACCAAACATGAGGTGGATGAAAACTAACCAAAGATGTGGTAGGTGGAGAGTCGTTTCCACCAGCATGAGTAGCAATGGATAGAAATGTAGCATCTTTCCGCGTGTTGAAAAAGAATGACCTCCATTTGAAAACTGTTGTCAATGTTGGTGCTCGTACAAAAATGGTGGAGTATCATACAGATCACCCAACACCGTGTTGATGGAATCACTACTTCTGTGGATTCCCCATGTTAACCGACCCACAGCAGCCCGCAACGAATTATTGGCTTTGATGTTGGACTTAGGATGACGTAGGTATGTTTGAATATGTGCGTTCTCGTGTGTGGTCAGAAGATGGCATGCAACCAGCGTGGCTAGGAATAGCAACCTTGATGGTCCACAACTTCTGCGACCTTGTGCTGGTTGCCCCCCACGGCTCCGATCAACCAATGTCTCACCCCTGTACGTAAAACACTCCAGCGAGCATGGTGTTACGTGTCCGGTCGGATGGCATCCTCTGTTTCCTCAATTGGCTGCGATGATGTCTTCATCTCGTCAGACCCACAGTGCCTGTTTATATTGAACATCTTTCAGGATACCCTGGTTTCGTTGTCCGATTCGTTTCGGATCACTGTTGGGACGTTAGAATGCACTTCATTGGTTGATTCTCACTTGATATTGAAGGATTGCATCGTTTGGCCCAGCCCAAAAACATATTTTCTCTTGTGGTTCCAACATCTCAACCAATGCTTGCTTGCTTGGTTGCTTGACTCGCCGCGCCTCACTCCCCCATGACCCTTTGCTCGATCTACGGATCGATGATGTCTCTGATGGAAAATAACTTGCACAGTGAGGCAAGGACTGCGGGTTGTTGCTGCTCCGTTCATTGTCTTGGTGCACCCTCAAGAATGATGCCTAATGCTTGATGCTCGAAGCAACATGAAGACCAAGATTCCGTCATTGGTTTATTGCTGGATGACCAAACAACTCCCACTTTTCCGAAAAGAAAAAACATCTGCTCCACCGTGTTGCCACACTCTGGGTTCTGAGGTTGTGACAAATTCTCCTTGAAGAACTCATCCGAAGCCGAAATGTAGGCCTTGAGCCACAGCACTGGTTCTAATCACTGGGCTGCGAAAAAAAATGCCAGGTCTACGCAAGGTTTCCTGAGTAGAATTGTTTCTCACCCATCTATTTTCTCTCCCATCTATATCCATGTAATATGTGCGTAATATAAAAATGAATAATATATATAGGTATATATATATACTATGATCATAATGATATATATATATAGATATACATAAATAAATATACATGTACTGATGTAAATCAAAGGCCTTTAAGAAATCTAAAATGCCCAAAGACTATTTCAGAACGCATCATGCGACATGAAGCATGATTTAGCTCCAGATCACCATCCCCCTTTACTGATGCTGAGTACAAGCATTTGACAGCAAGTATTCATGGTCGTCACCGTCTGCATCATCGTCATCATCAGAATTCGTTGGCAAATAATCAGTTTCTAAAATCGACTTCATCATGGTTGGAATGCAGGATGCTGATTATCGTAGGCACTCTGAACTTGATCCCCACCATCATATACCATGCTGACTGGCATTCGATCCGGCATGTCTGCTGGCGTTCATCCGACATATCTCCCGACGTTCTATTTAACATACTTTCGAGCGCCCTTTCTGCAATTCGATCCGACATGTCTGCTGGCGCTCTATCAAACATATCTTCTGACGCTCTTTCTAAAGAAAATCTGGCATTCTTTCTGCGATTTGCCTGGCAAATGTTCTTGCATGCGCTTGATGTGGCCAGGTTCGCTAAGGACCAATGCGATCCGGACAGTTCTGGTCAGGGAAAATCTGCAAATCGAGATTTAACAATGATAGTCAGTCCTTTCCTCCCAATCTATAAATTAACGAATAAGGATGGCGATTAACAACTGTTACTATTGCTGGTGATTCATGACAATGACCAGTTCATATGGTTACGATCCTTGGTAATACAAATTTTGAATAACCACCATCCATCTATTAACGCTAGACATAGTCATCATCCGCTTACTGCCACCAATATCCACCAACCATTAAAAAATGCTCATCATCCAGTCACTCACATTGTTGATAGTGGTACCTGACTCCAGTTGTTAATGATCGATACCTGTTTCATCAACTTCCCCTCCTGATCACAACTCAGCAAATGATTGTGAAATCCATCAAGCACCAAAACATTGCTGATTTGTGGCCACTTGTTGAACTATGGACACTTAGCCCAAAATCTCACATCTGTTCATCAGCTGATGATCAACCGTCGATAGCTAGCCAAGTGAATCGCAGAAAGTCAACTGGCAGAATTCATCTGGCGGGCTGTGGGTCAATGAAAGGGCCATGTAGATACCTGAACGGCTGTGAACCCGCCATGAACAGTTTCTAGTCGAGCTGTTGGGAAATGAACTACCCATTTTTGCCTGTCGTCACCCAGTTCGCCATATGGCTGGTGCATCCCCTATTCTTGGATCACTTGTCACCTATTATCAACCATCCAAGAATAGGTGATAAGAACTTATAAACAAACATCACTTAAAATACCCAAGAATAGGTTGATAATAGGTGAACAATAGGTTCCATCATCCTATTATCACTTGTCACTTATTAACCATCAACCATCAACCGGCGAACGGGTTGCATCGGTGGAGCACCTCCGGGGGATCATCGTAGCCCCGATCATTCGGCCTCACGGTTCGCGCGCGGGCGCGCGCATGCTGAAGTTCTGGGGACAAGCAGCCAGGGACCAAGGTTGGATCAGATCATTCTCTGGTTGGTGGTTGAACCAACCAATTGTTAATCATATTAGTTAACCAGTTGAAATGATTAGTGACATGATTGATGATTCATGAATTAACAACAACAGCATGGACATACCAACTATATGGCTATGGGTCAACATTAACCATCAAGTTTATGGCTTATAATGACCAACCAAATCAA
This sequence comes from Symbiodinium kawagutii, assembly GCA_009767595.1. Classification (NCBI taxonomy): domain Eukaryota; class Dinophyceae; order Suessiales; family Symbiodiniaceae; genus Symbiodinium; species Symbiodinium kawagutii. Next base: position 104,274 of record VSDK01015536.1, read on the forward strand.
ATCATAGGGAAAACGTGCTGGTTAATGATGGGGGAAGCAGGGGGACTAAGGGTTTTGACCCACTGCCATATGTTGCCGTTAGTCAATCATGGTTGAACGTGTTTAACAATAGTTTAGAGTCTGGTTGGTGGTTGAACCCCTGTGAAAAATATTAGTCAACCAACCATATGTGAATGATTACTATAGGGAAAATAAAACATGTTTGAAACCACCAGCCAGTCATGCTTGGATTGTACCGTGGTGGCGTGTGATGTGCAATGATTGATGGTGAAGCTAATTGTTTTTTTATGGCTCACACTGGACAATCTGCGTTTTTTGTTTTTTGAATGATACATCATGTTTGTGCTAATGATTGCTGATGATTGATACAGGTTTCCAATTTTTCTAGTGGTGACTGATGGTCATGCTACCAGCAGGCAAATCCCTTGTCTCTCCCATCTGTGAGACACAAATCCGTCAACAATCCCCACCACACAAACAAGAACCACAAGAACCAACAGAACGAACAACAATAACAAGAACAACAGTCATGACGATGCCTACAGCAGCATCAACAGCAACAATGTTCATCGAATGCAGCACCAGCCCCGGTGCGAACACAACAACTGTGGCGCGTGCCGTAACAGGTACGGCTCCAGTGGGGCTGGCCGCATGTCCGGTGCCTTGCACAGGTTCATTGTGTGGGTGAGCTGTTGGGTGGTTCCATGCTTGTGATGAAAAAGTGAGGACCCGGCCAGCAAAAGTGAGAACGTAAAAATGATATAAAAAACGTATCAATCATCAACAATCAATCACCAACAATCAATCATCAACAATCTTTTACGTTCGTTACTCCTTGGAGAATCACATAAAATGACTACTAGTAGGAACTATTAGTAGAACCCATACTATCCTGAACATTCTAAAAAATGAGACATAACGTCACTATGTCATTGCGTTGGTGATCACATTCAACGAGGAACACAGGGGAGAAGAGCCTACAGCATCCTACAGCTTCCACCTGCGCGGGATATTCCCGCCGAGGTATTTGATTGCGTCGATGATCAAACGTTGCTTGGACAAAAAAACAAATGTTTTGTATGATCTCCATGGAGTAGATGGAAACGGAGGCTGTTTCTAAAATGCATGATTTCCTTCCACATGATTTGGTTACCAAATGCTTTAACTACTGCAGTTTGCATTCGCTGCGCAAGAGTGGTCTTTTACTTTTACTTATGGTTGCCCATGCCCAAGGTCACTTGGGTTCTTTATTTAGAAGCCTACAGGTTCTACAGGAACAGCCACACCATCATTGAAACGCCTCAGGAACAAACATCATCATATGTGCGGCGGTGAAAAGTTGGCAGGAAACCCATGGTCCTCGGGTTCGAAAGTATCGCAGTTGGGAAATCCCTATCGCTCTACACAGTGGCACGCAGTTGTTCGTACGACCAATTTTCATATTTTCTGGGGATCGCTTTTGGGAAATCCCTATCGCTTCACACAGTAAAACGCACTTTCGTCATGCGACAGCGGCTGCAATACTATGGTTCCATATAATCCACATAGACCAACATTGAAAAGATTGCCTCCAATCAGTGAAGTTCCATTGGCCATCGAGTGTTCAATCCTGCTAGGCATTAAACCCTCCATTAACTGCCATGGGTTGAGACCTTTGGTATGATTTATCATTCTTTGCCGGTTTTATCTCCTATTGCCAACGATTATGAATCAAGCAATCTGTGTTCATTACTAAGGGTATCTATTGGTTAGATCCATTCATCATGATAGGTTCTTCTCCATTGATTCTCCATTATAAAATCCATGATAGAGTTATCTTTATCCATGAATCATAATAGGTTGGCCAGGAATCTCACGTTCAACTCACGTGACGTGACGTGACTCACGTCACATTCTCTGACAGACTCGGCGCTGCCCTGGGCGACGCGGCTTGCCCCGTCGCGGTCACCGGGCGGCGACTTCGTTGCTCAGCTGGGAAGCTCCACGACGGCACGGCACGGAGCGAAGGGCAACGCGTGTGCCGCAACGCGTTTGCCGCTCGCGGCACGGATCGTTTCACACAAACTCTTCCACGTTGGAACAGTTTTTGTTCAGATTCCTGATCCAATCTGTGAAAAAACGCTGCAAGGCCAAAAAAACAAATCTGACCAGGCTTACCTCGTCGCATGGGACTGATTCGGAGCACGAATCTAAGGTCGACCTCGCTAATTCCTGTTTCCCGCCTTGTTGCCTCGTTTGTCCTCGCTATAATTCATCAAGAATAAATATCCGCTTCCTTCCTGGCAAATCCCTCACCAAAAACGTGTAATTTTGAGAGGGGAGGTTGGTAAACCTAACCCAAACCATCCTGAACCCAACCCAAACCATCCTAAACCATCCTAGACCATCTTAAACCTAACCTCAACCCAAACCATCCTCGAATTCCAAAAAGCACATCCTCCTCACCGCCCAAACCGCGGCCCGCCCGGACCCAGGACGGACCCAGCCTGCCGCCGGAGTCCACCTGGAGGGAAGCAACTGACCACCTGTCGCCGCTGAGCTCGGGGCTGTGATTCAACCGGACCTGTTGACCTGGTAAACTTGCGCTGTGTAGTGATGAACCAGGGGATAGTAATGGTTAGTACTGGTTATGAATATAGTAATGGATAGTAATACTGGTTAGCAATGGATAGTAATGGTTAGTACTGCTTATGAAGTGGTTAAACGTGCAAGTTGTGTCAATCGGAATTGGTTTTCTTGGATCATTGACGCTATAGGAAATCACGTGAACACCAGTCAACACATAGTGAACATCATGTGAATGATGATGATACAATCAATTTGAATGATAGTCATGAGTGAGAATATGAGTGGTGAAGTGAATAAGCTCATTCATCATTTGATAATGGTACTGACAAAGGATAACGTACAGCCTACAGAAGGAAAACGAAGAAATGTGTCACAAGCAATATGGTATACTCACGTTTCAGCAACAGAAAATGACACAACATAACAGCTAACCACAGTACTGAAGACAGGACTGACAGTCAAGAACAACCTGTCAAACATCCATGAACAAAACTGGTTGGTATTAGCTCACTAACATGACCACCATAACAACCACAATATAACAGCTAACCACCATATGGCAGTGGGTCAAAACCCTGTACCCCTGCTTCCCCAATCATTGACCAGCCAGTTTTCCCTATGATTTGGTTGGTCATTAAAAACTTGATGGTTTCAACCTCTATGAAGACTATTAGATACTATTAGTCACTCACTTTCACACCTGGCAGACCCCAGAGGTCCGCAGACTCCGGCAGCGTCGGTACTGTGCGAGAGGTTTTTGTTGACTTTTTTTGGAGTCACGGAGTCATCCTTTCATGACATAGCTGGTACATCCCCTGGAATTGGTCATCATCCCCCTAGTATCAACCCCTTGCATCATCTGGAAACAGTTGCTATGCCAATAAGGTGCTCACCGACCCAACTTTGACATTGCGATTGCGTCCTTTGTGGACCAGGCAGAGTGTGAGCTCAATCATATCCAAGTAACGACTCAACCAACCAACAATTTGAACTCTACCGGCTAGCTTGACGTGAGTTCATCCCCGGTGGATTCTCTGGCACTCAACATTTCAGCTGGATCAAAGCTCTCGCAACTACTGTGATTGCTATGATGGTCGGCCGATACATCCCCGTGGGATTTGCGCAGTTCAATGATTCGTTAAGCAGTCCTAATTCATCAAGTGCTTTTGTCTGGCAACAAAAGCATGTATCTCTGCCTAGATAATATTACACATATATGTATGTGAATATATATATATATATAAATATAAAAATACAGGTATAGGAGTGTATATAACTGTAAATAGAATACTTTATGATACATCATACATTATATTTGATTAGATAGCATTATTACATGTACATCATTGCATGTACATGTAGGTACATGTAGGTACATGTAGATACATACAATACATACTTGTAAACTGTCCACCAAAAACTCTTCAAATGAGTCACCCCATGGCCAACTGGTTGGTGGTTGAATCATGTTTTTTCAACCGTTACTGTGCTAGGAGTACTGTGCTGCCATAGAATTGGGAAGGATCAACCGCAGCTGATTTGGGGTCCAGCTGAGCCAAACCTTCGGCCCCCAAGTCTGGGCCTCCACCTCCTCAGGGATGCCCTTAGTCCCACCCAGTGTGGCTAGAGGCTGCCCCCTTGGAAGCCTGGGATGGTGTACATTCAGAATCATCAGAATACATATTTCCGACATGTCATGTGCACGTATCTATGTGCGTTATCTATGTAACAATATATTTATGTACGCAGTCGTCTGGTACGATTACGAATACAGTAATGTATATTTGAGGGTCGTTCCCAATTCTCTTCCCGTGGAAGCTGCCCAAAAGATCTTGCGGCTCTCAGTTGTTCCATGTAAGTGGGAGTTTCCTTTAACAAAGTTGACTGATGGTGAATGATGCTTACATATGACAGCAATTGATAATTGATGGATATTCAAAAAAATCATCATGATAGTCAACTGACGATTCATGGAAAAGCATATAGACTCAGCCTGGTTGCGGAGACCCATGGCTGGAGCATCCGCAGTAGTAACCTTCACCACGCTTCGGGGGGTTCATGGTTATTTCCCAGCCATGGTGAGCACATCTTCAGGCACTCCTATGTGGTGCCTCGCATGCTGTGCAACAGCCGCAGCACCTGGCTGTAGTCAAAACATGTCAAAACCCTGGCCTTACCAAACGACCCCCCCGCACGTTATTCTTCGGCTTCACATCTGCCGGACTGACCTCTGTCCACGCAACACCCCCGTCCTTCCCTTACGGTGACCGTTCTTTCGATGTCTTAATGATTTCTTAGGTCAAAAAAAGGTGTGCGTCTTTAAAGTCTAAATTCCGATCTGTCAGCCAAGCTGTTCTAAAATTGTTCTTTCCTAATCATAGCTTACAGTAATTCAAATGTTTTCTTTGTTCTGTTTGCCAATTCGGTCGGACACGAAACAAAGGAAAAAACTGAATAGAGAGACAAAGCCGCGGCCTTTTTTGAAAGACCGACCAAAAGCACCAGTCCTCTAAGCCGGACAAGCCAAACTGCAAGCATTCATCGTCACTGGTGCCCAGGCGTTTGGGTCCCCCTGTATCCCAGCTGTCCCAAAAACCATGACCAGTTCTTAGCCTTTGGTGGTTTCTCAAGCCACCGGGATACCCAACAAGTGGTTGGTGTATTAAAAATTATTATGAAACCAACTATTGTGTAATAATTTGGTTGGTTTATTACACAAATAGTTGGTCTATTACCAACAAATGGAAGATTTAGGAGGTCACCTATGTTGCGAAACATCCATTTCTTGGGATGTTCACCTACGATTTCCAGGTCCCATATGCCACACCACGTGATCGGCGGTTTCCCGTCCCAAAAATGGGGCACCCATGGGACAACGGGACACAAACACAGCCAGGGGTATCTGTGGATCCCAGTTGGTGGTCAATTGACCAGGGTTCCCCTGTAGAAACCTGCCCCGTGATATCTGATCTCTAGTCCCATAGTTTCCTTGATTAACGGCTCCCATTCTTCCATGCTTGTCCATCAACTGGGAATCAACGTGAATCACCACTTTTTTTTGAACACATCAAGACTTTCTTGAACAAAAGCATGGAAACAATATGTTTGTTTTCAAGAAAATGAAGTCCCATGGGGATTTCCTGTAGATTTTCCGTAGATTTTCCCATCAACAATTTCGCGAAATGATGAACTGACTCCGTTCCGATCTCAGTTCCCGGACGTTCGGGTTCTCTTCCGAGGGCGGATATTCTTCTTCTTCACCTATCCGATCCGCTGTGAAGCGGTCACCTGGCGACAGGAACAGTGTGATGGTAGCAATCATCAATAAATCACTAAATTTAGTGTTATAACAACGTACTGTTAGGCTGTTAAGTGGTTTTGTTAGGTTATTAAGTGATAGGTTTCAATACTGTATTTAATATTTCTGAAAACAAATTGTTATACTGCCTTAGTTATATCAATAATAAAGGAAAATATATTGTTAATTATTGTCTACTTAATCAATAAATCACTAAATTCAGATTGTTTTACTGTAAAAGGATTTTCAAACCATATGGTTTTGTTAGGTTATGGAGTGGTCAATTTTTGGTACCTACTTTTTTTAAAAAATATGTATTCATACATACAGTAAATATACATTTACATACTGTTTTTTGCTGTAGATAGTACTACTGTAGATAGTTCTCATTCTGATATCAATGATTCATCAACGTTAAATCACTAAATCAATAGTGTATGCGGGGTTACGGAACGGATTCAACCGTGATCACCAATTATTGTCAGTCACTAGTACCTATCATCAAACACATCAGTATGAATCATCATCCTCTATCACTGGGGCTTACAAATGCTTACTGAGAATCTAGTGACGCAAAGGACACCAAAGGTGTGGAGTGGTTGATTGGCTGCGCAACTCAGGGCTAAAATGGTAGGAAAGAAGGCGACAAATTTGGCGAACGTACTCGAAAAAATGCGAAAGTACAAATTGTGCTGATGGTGTGTCTGAGCTGATATTTGTCTGACGAGTGTATTGCCGATCCTTTGAGGTTCACGACATGTTTGGTTCGCCTTGACATAAAACGACGACTTCGTTGCATGAACATGGGCTACTATGAAGGACGGCTGAAGGGCTGTCCCCCGACTAACGAAACCCCAAATCTAACCACCAATCATCCGAAAACAAGTGGAAGTCAAACATCCGACTTCTGGAAAGTTGAAGCAGTCAGCCAGTCAAATCACAGAGAAAATCAAAGCTGTGTGGGCCTGACACTGATAGGAATGGCGCGAAATGTTGTTTTTTTGTATATAGGTTTGTGCTCCGGGATGTTTGGAAAGGTAGGCTGGTGAGGGAAGCGGGTGCGCAGGTTCGTTGGGAAACAATGTGGAAAATTGCACGCCATTTTGGCGAAGCGCACGTTTGCACGTCAGGATTCAGGATCGTCAAAAATTGACGGTCTCAATGGACGCTTGGAAGATGATATGTGCAAAAGTGCACAGCGCTGTGGCAAAAAAAACATTTGCAAGCCAAAATCATGAAAAACAAATGACATTTTCGAGGCACTTTTGGAAAATGAGATCTGCAAAAAGCCCGCGGTACTGTACCAAAAAGCGCATTTGTCTGTGAGTCTATATCGTGAACAAAAAATATTGCATGTTGACGGAGCTGTTTGAAGTCAAGTTGTGGAAAAAATGAACTTGCGGCCCCTGCCTCAGGGGTTAAAAGATCGACCGGTGGGAAAAACACAAGTTGTGCAAAAAGTGCACTCCGTTGTGGCGAGAAGCACGTCTGCAAGTCAAAATCGTCAAACACTGGGAATTTGGCGACGTTGTTGGATGTTTGCAAGAGGGACACAGCAACATCATCACCGTCATCACCGTCATCATCATCATCTTTTTCTTCTTCTTCTTCTTCTTCTTCTTCTTTCAATCACTTTTCGATCTAGAAAGCAATCAGTTCATTAACCAAACATCCATCAACCCGATAAATCAGTCACCCAATTAATGAATGAATGAATCAACCAACCAACCAACCAATCAACCAACCAACCAACCAACCAACCAACCAACCATCAACCATCACCACCACCACCACCACCACCACCATCATCATCATCATCATCATCATCATCATCATCATCATCATCACCAAATCATCATCAATCAATCAATCCATCCATTCATCAATCAATTGACTAATCAACTAATCAACTAGTCAACTAATCAATCAATCAATCAATCAATCAATCAATCAATCAATAAATCAATCAATCAGTCAATCCATCCATCACTCAATCAATCAAATCACATCGAATCCAATCAAAACAAATCAAATCAATCGATATTCCAATCCAATCCAATCCAGTCCATTTCAGTCCAATCCAATCCAACCCAACAAATCAAATCAATAGATCCAATTAATCAATCACAAAGATCATCATTCGTCATTCACCGATCATTCGTCATTCACCGATCATTCATCATTGACAAGCAATCAATCACACAAATCATAATGAATCATTGATATCATTCATCAATATTTCAAAGCAATCAAACATTAATCATTGATAATATCATTAATCATTGATATCAATCGACCAAGCAATCAAAAAAGCAATCGATCAATCAATCAATTCAGATCAAATTGATTTTAATCAACTCAAATCAAATTATATCAAATCAACAAACCACAACAATCATCATTCACGAACCATTCAGCAATCGTCATTCGAAAGTGAATCAACCACGATTATTCACTATTCACCCTTCATTTCGCAGTCGCAAGCCGATCAATCAATCAACCAATCATTCACAAAAGTCACTATTCATCATCTACAAATTCATCAATGGCTGGATCAAACCATCAATCACTCACCACCCATCACCAAAATAACCGGCAATGAAAAGAAAACGGGTCACATTGTGAGGGCGCCATTTTTTCAGTGCTTCTAGCTGTTCCTTTTAGATTACCTTGCAAAAAGGAATAGCTGTGACTAACAAATCACTTGTAATAGCTGTTTCTAATTATTTCGGTGTTTTATGTGTTGTTCTTTAGTACTTTTCTTTCTATTGATATTTGCTTGAACCTATCAAGCACTGACAGGAACATATCTTAGTGGAGAAACTTAGTGTGTCTTTGATATATTATGTTGGGTGTTAACTTCCAAATTCTGTTAATGTGTGCTTTTGCTTTCCCCATTTGGTGAGACTATTCCCTTGGTTTCCCCCAATAGTGCCAGCTTCTCCCTGTATTATTCCTACGATGCTGTTGTAAACTTTCCCCTCGCAGTATTTCGCACTATATCCTTCTGCTTTTCACCTCAGATGCAAGTAATTTACCGTGCTGTTCATTTGCTCACATCAAAGGATGTTCCGTTGTCTTAGCCTGCTAGGTCTATGCCCTCCCTAATTTTTTTGGAGGGTGACCCCTTGTTGCTTCTGTGCTCTCACAGCAATCTATTCTGGTGGTCTGTGACCTACCTGCCCCCCAATAAAGGTTATGGATTTCGATGCTATTACTTTGGTATTGTGTATGGATGTTTTTTGTGTCCATTCATGCCAGCCCTATGTTCTTTCAGAGAGTTTGCATGGCATCCCAGACTGTTTGTTTGGTTTTCCCACATAGTACCAGCCTCTACCGCCTCTACCCATGCTACTGCCTATGGTATTCTTACAGCCTTTCCTTGCCCTCATTTCTATGGTATCCAATACTGTTTCTTTCCTTTCCCCATTTGGTGCTACTAACCTGTCTCCATGTTGTTCTTCTGGCCTTCTTATCATCTCTCCCTTTCCCTCATTTCCCATGATACCCCTAGACTTTCCACCCAGGATTTCGAAGGATTTTTTGAATGTTCATTTGCTCCAAGCAAAATTGTTTTACTTTGCTATGCCTATGCCCCCACAAAGAGGAAATTTTAGATTTCTATGCTCTCACCACATTCTATTCTGATGATCCATAACCTACCCCCAAAAGATTGGTTATGGTTTCCCATGTTATTACTATAGTCTCCTGGATGTTTCTTTTCAATTCATGCTTTCAACCCCTAAAGTAAAGTATGTTCTTTTGCAGGATTTCCGTGGCATCCCATTCCATTCGTTCGGTTTCTCCACATGATGCCAACCTCTCCCCATGCTGTCCTTATAGTCTTGTTGCAAACTTTCAATTTTCCGTGATTCTCATGGCATTCCATACGGTTCCTTTGCTCTCCCCATATGGTGCTAGCCTTTCTGCATGCTGTTCTTCTGGCCTTCTTACCATCTCTCCCTTCCCCTCATTCCAGTGATATTCGTAGACTTTCCACCCAGGATTTTTTTGGATCCGTTGCCCATGGCACCAAAGTTCTGCTACTCTTGGCTGCAAATCTCCAACTTACATTCATCCATGATATGCTTGAATTTGGACCCGTGCCTTATTTCGGGGGAGGGGGGGAGGTCCAGGGTAGGCAGGGACGGATGGGATGCCTCAAGTCTTTCTCCCTGGGTCCAGAATATAGAGCATCCCGGCTCCTGAGGCTTTAGATTCAGGAAGAGAGAAAAGGCGTCTGGAAAAAAAGTGCGCTTTAGGTGATTTTTTCGCTCCCCTGCTTAGCCTAGAGTAGAGGATCCAAGACTATGTTCCTCCAGAGTAGGCAGGGGTTGAGGTGTCGAGTAGAATATGTTTTTTCCGTTCATGCAAGCTAAGTTTCCATATATAGAAAATACCAATCGTAATAAGGCTTCAGGATACCTAACGTGCAAAAAACACTGCCAGGACTTTAAAAGGAACGTTACACAAAAAACACTAAAATCACACACCTGTAAATTTGGGAGCCCTGGTGGCATTGTTTTCCAGCGAAAAAACAAAGAAACACACCAGTACTAGAAACACCAGAGACAAACACCAGCAAAGAAAAACACCAACAAAAAAAAACAACACCAAAGAAACAACCCCAGAGTTCAAACACCAGCAAAGAACAAGGCACTTGCAACTAGCATATCAAAAGAAAAACGCTAGCAGGGAAAAAACACCATAAAAACAACGCCAGAGAAAAACAAACACCAAACAAACAACACCAAAGCAGGAAACACTACAGGAATAACATCACAGAGAAACACCAGCAAAGAAAAAAACAAGCACCACCACCACCACCACCACCACCACCACCACCACCACCA
>VSDK01015536.1:120264-148631 GCA_009767595.1 Symbiodinium kawagutii
CATCAATCATCAATCATCATCATCATCATCATCATCATCATCATCATCAGCAGCATCAATCATCAATCATCATCATCATCATCATCATCATCATCATCATCATCAATCCTGAGTCATGATCAAGTCAACCCAAAGTCTCAGATTTCACATCCGCATCAACCGGGTGGCTTCTAGATTCCCTTCTAAATGGATATAGAAGCCACAAAAACACTAAGAATCTGGAAAATAATTTAACACTTTGAACAGAACGTAGAATCCACTAAGAGTTTAAGTTATCCTGATCCCAAAAAACAGTAAGAATCCAAGAAACTGCGGCTGTAATCCACCAAGCAAACTATCCACTTGCGCTGTGCCATCCTCCCACCCACACTTGCAGCGCCTGCCGAATCGGCATTGGAAAACAGAGTCCGATTCGAACCTTCTATAAGCTTAAACATCGCAGCGACGCATCTGTGGTGTCCCCAGCATTGATATTTCAACTATTCATGGGGAACTCGGCACCAAAACAAGAAGTCATTTGTGTTAATGATAAACCATGGTTGAAAGTTGAAAGCATGGTATGAAAAAAACATGATATCTATCTCAATCTGTAGTTTGCAGGTCCCCATTCCAGAAATACATCAGATGTCTGTCTGTACATGTAAAGATATGATGGGCATTCCCAAAAACCGAGGTCAGGTTGGATAGTGGGTGGGCCAGCAATGATGTCATGTGGAGGCTAATGCGTGTAAGCAAATGTTGCCTCTTGATGACGATGATCTTTGATCAAGGATCAAGGGACAACAAAAAATGATTTATTTTGATCAACGCACAATCCCCAAATGAGCTGTTAATAAGCCCAAGTCACCTCTTTGGGGAGACTTCAAGAATATGATATGCTATATTGTGTCCATTCTACCTGAGACTATGAACAAACAGATTGACACAAAGATATCTTTGGGATAGCTGACACTGCCAAGCCTTCAATGTGATGGTTAGCAACAATGATCATACAGGAGAAAGCAACCACGAGGGACATTACTTGAGACGATGAAGCAAAACATGGTGGGAACCTATAGGCATGAATCACACTTTCACGCCGTTCCTGCGAATCATACCTTTCCATAAGAAGAAATCACCCAGAAATGGTCGCATCATGGTCGCTGCCGCAGCTGCAGCCTTTTCGATACTGGGCCGCTGCTCCGCATTTCGCTGGTGGCAGCTGACTGGTGAGAAGCCAGTCATTTCTAGACATGTAGCACCCAGTGTATCCCAGTGTATCCCAGTGGCCATGTTGCGCAAGCTCAATTGGTTCTGGTCATTTGGTCACATTCTCCCAAGCCTTCTTGATCTTACTTCATTGGAAATCCGGTCGTCATGAGTGCATGCATTCAGAAACAACACAGCAACCACAACCACTGCAACCAAAACAACACTTGCCACAACAAGACCAGACTTAAACTCAACAAACAATACAATCAAAACAGCGGCATCGACATTTGCAACGCCAACGCCGCCGCTGCCAATACCCATCACGACCACCAACAACGACGACCATAATATAATGCAACAACAACACACAACTGCCAGAAACGCAACAACAACAAAAACAACAACAGCAACAACACCACCGAACCAGAAATGGCAATAAAAGAAAGTAGCGGCAGCGCACGTACACCTACACTAACACACAATATCACCAACAAAAGAATGGCAACACCAGCGAAACACGGCAGCAACACCACCAACAGCAAGAGCAACACGAGCACGAGCGTGCAGCAGCAGCCATAGCATTAACATTGACCCCAACAACAACAACAACAACAACAGCAGCAACAACAACAACAACAACAACAACAACAACAGCAAAGCCAAAAGCAATAAAGACGAGGCAAAGAGCCTGAGCCACAGCAACAACACCCCAGCAGCAGCACAACAACACAAACTATCAACTCTAATACGACATTCAGCCCCTGGATGCGAAAAAAAAGTCAACCCAAGATGGAACAAATATGCACAAGCAGCATGCCAGTGAGGGATGGTGGGGCCAAAGCAAAATCTACCATTTTGTTGTGCTAGCCCATATTGCCATACTCTGAAGTGGTTCATAGGGACCAATCTCGAAACGTGCTATCCTATCTATCCTCATAATGAGACAAACCAAGGATAGGAGAGCCGAAATGAAAGTGCTTGCCACCAACTAATCCAGGAGATGTCTAGTGATATCTACCTGTGGTATGCTACTGCTAAATCAACCAAACAAGGTGCTTCGATGTGCTAAAGACCAAAGGGTATCTCCAGGTCGATCTTGTTGTTGGACCCCAGGTGATGACCTGTGAATCTTCCTGGTCGAACGAACGGCGTGTGATCTTCCTGTGTTCAGACACTGCCTTTGTTGAGGAGGCTCAGAAACTCACCAGCGAGGAGAAACGGCACATTTCATGCAGGGTGAAACGGCACACCAGGAGAATGACGTGTACGAGTTCCGTCTAAGAATCGTTGAGTCATCCAGTTGTGATGCATTGATTCCTGGAACCTGTGATCTAGTCATACTTTGTGGAACGCCCACCTGGTTGAATGGAATATCTGCCATGACTGTCGATGAGTCCGAGGTGTTTAATCCTTTTCAATAAGTCCGAGCCCCTGGACTCACAAATGCTTCTATTGCTGACAAGAAACGCCTGTCAGTGCTGAACACATCAAAGTTTGGAGCTTGAAAGAACTCAGATGCCTTCTAAAGATTTTTGGGCCAAACCTTGCCTTGATGGTCACGTTTCAGTTGGAACACAGGGGTGCTGTTGCTCTTGGTTGCTGGTTAGGTCACCTGACTGTTAGGTATCCAAACTCCTGTGGCAAGTTGAATTCACAACAGCCTGGGTTCGTGCTACATTGGCACTTTCCAGGCTCGTCATAACTCAAAAAAGTTCCACACGATCACACAGCCATCCTGCCATGAGTCAACGGCTCTAGCGGGATGAGGATGCAATAGTCAGTGGGTATTTGCATGGCTACTTGCCACTCACAGCATTTTATACAAGCATCCAGTGAATTGCAACATCTCATAACAAAGGACACACGCAGCTCGAAGGTTGTCACACATGCCACAGACTTGTCACCAATAGCTACCATGCAACAACAGTGCTCTGACGCAACATCAACTTTTCCCGATTGGTGGTTTAAGCATCCCTATGAAAAATATGCGCAAGTCAACCAACCAACCATTTGCTAATGCACTTGGGAAATGAATAAGTCATGTGTAGTGTGTTTCTTGGGGCTTCTAGATCCCCAGTTCAATCTTCAATTGTTAACAATACATATGCAGTATATGCATGTATATATTTTTATATGCGTGTATGATCAATCCTTCTAATCCCAAAACTCCCTAAGAAGAAAGGCAAAATCAGCTGCAGAAACCCCAACCACAAGTCGTGCCCGGTTAGTGATCACCAAACTCAGCAGGTCACATCCTGAAGGATCATGGATTCCACCAATCAACATCAAAATCCGAGTGAATCGCTTGTGCTAAATTTGGTGGCATTGGACTCGAGAACCGGGGGGGACGAAAGGTAAGTCAGTAAAGAGCGGGCGCGCATCAAAAAGTTATACAAAATGTAGTGTTTTAATACGGAAGCCTGGAAAGGACCTCCAATGAGGAAACCTGGACAGGACATTTAAGGAGGAAGCCGGGATGGGACCGACAATGAAGAAGCTTAGACAAGATCTACAATCAGGAAGCATGGAGGAAACTTGTACCTGGACGGAACCGAAATTGATATTGCAGTTTTTGTTTCAGAACTTTGTTTGCGTCAAGGGTTTGTCTCTGCGACAGCTACACACCAAGTGAAAACATCACCGTTCTGCAGCCCCAAATATAATGCCTACAAGAAAAAAACTAAACTGTCATATCGTATTGCACGGTATTGAAACACTAATTACAAATGCCCTGCAAATCAATATTCCAATAAGGTGTACGGGATCAAATCAGTCAGCATCAAATACGCTCTCAAAAACCATATACACTGAGTGATTCTAGCATGGTATGAGTACACATGCTTGGGATAAGATATATAACATAAGACAAATTATGCAAGTAATCTACAGTATAACGTAGTGACAATAGACAAGGTGGAAAGGTGGATAAAACATAGACAAATCTAAATACATCTATATACATATGTATATATAAATATATACAAATAGAGGTAACAAAAAAATAAATATATAGATGGATAGATAGATAGATAGATAGATAGATAGATAGATAGATAGATAGATAGATAGATCAAAAGACATGTAGATAGAAAAGCAAACAACAAGACATAGAGACAAACAGACAGATAGATAGACAGACAAACCCACAGACAGGCACGCAGGCAGACAAACAAATAGATATTGACAAATAGAGATAGATAGATCGGTAGATAGACCGAGGGATGAATAAATGAAAAAAGGGATGAATAGATAAGTAAAAAGATGGATAACTGAAGATAACTGGATAGATAAGGCACATAGGATGGAAGGAGGGACCAGGGTGGGAATGATCCTCGGGAGGAGGGCACCCCCCCGGAAACTGACAACGAAGACTAAACAAACAAATTCAGTAAATGAAGCAATATCCTCGGCCAGTACCAAAGTACCACGAACTCAGGCAGCTGCAGCTACCTTTTGTGATATGATGCAGCAGTTTGAGGGAAACTAATAGGGCTTCAGCACCTGTGGTGGATTCCTATGCAACCAGAAGCCCGCTTCTTTGGGTCAGCCTGAATCCCCTGGGCAAAAAAACAAGGCAATGCTTGCAAGCGCAGTAACTAACATTGGCCGGGGATTTCCATTTCAAAGCCAATACCATAAACAATTGTATGTACATATTATAAATAAATAAATAAAAATATATATATATATATTAGCATATACGAAAACATATACATATGTCAATACTATGTAATCATGTAATGATATGTTGTATCAAAAAAAATCAACGATCATCCATAAATCACCATGTGTCCGTCCAACCAGTGACGTGATCAGCAGTGAACTCCATGATCACGAGTGCAGTGAACTCATACTCCATGCATGAGTGCCTTTGCAACATATTGATTACTAGGTTTTCTGCACATTTCCGGATGATGATAATCTGAGAGAAAGTATGTAGCATCTCCCCTTGTAATACTCACATGTGTCCCCAAAAACTGACCTCTGGCATGTTTTGTTTGTTGCTACTGATCAGGCCAATCAACGACTCAAAACCTCTTGCAATCATTGCCGATGCAGTTGAAGCAAGCAAAACCGATCCAAACGACAAAGACAACAAATGGCAGGAAGCATTACATGCACAGTGCCAAGAAAACAAACGGACGTTCCCAAAGCAAACACTATCTGGCTAGAAATCCCAAACTTTCATCCAAAAAATACTCCGTATATGCATATCTAGGCACCAAGATTTACCCCCTAGTTTTCGCGAACTCAGAAGCTTCCATCAATTCCTGGCCGTCCACTGTGCAAGTTGGGTCAGCCCAAGCCGTTCTGCCTTCCCCGCACTGATGACTTGCTTCTGGTCTGGGCTCCAACGAACCTGTGTCACACCACCTGTACCGGGGAGCGATGGGACCGATGGGACTCACCCCAACCCTCCCATACCCTCCCCGTATGGCAGAAATGATGGGTACACGCTGGAGCCCCCACCAGTAGTTACAAGTTGGTGAAGATTCGTCATTTAACTATTATATATTTTTATCTGCCGTAAGTGGAAGTTGTCCAATTCTTCGCAGTCTCATGCTGAATGCAACTTTCAAATAAAACCTATACTAGAGTATGTATGATATAGCATGACATAACCCTCAAGAAACACTTGGGGACCAGGACGGAATATGAAAACACAAGGAATGCTATAGACTTGGAAACCTTGTCAAGTTCCCCAAGAATCACTATACATTGTTATCAACATTATAGGGTGGAAACACACAATATGGCATTGGTGGCACGTACGATTCCCACTCCTACATTGAATGCCTTGCAAGTAGCAGGTAAGATTGGCAGCCATGGGCCATGAGAATGTAAACCTGTTGCCTCCATCCCCACGGGTCTCCACTTGTCCACGCTACCACAGCTCTTCACGCATAGAGAGTGCCTGTCCCTTGAGAAATCTGGGTGATCCTGTTCAGCTATGGTGGTGCCTTTTTCATGGGAATAGTTTCTGCAGGTTCTCTTTTCAGAATGATCGCGAAAAGGGTCATTGGTCAGTGCTTGCTCATGGGTACCCGCCAATTGGATGTTCAATCTACCCGGTCCATTTCCTTCCAAGGGCACATTCTTGAAACCATATGTCAGATCTCCCTGGCACCCCCGGTTTGGTTAGATTCTCTACTAAACACTAAACTTATTAAACCAACGGTTTCTAGGGGGTCTGACTTCATTACAGGGGAAAAGTGGTGGGAACCGACCACTTTCCATAGCAGAAATCTGGAACCAACGTGTTCCATCATCTTAGCCTGCCTGAATGTCCTTCGCACTCTTGGATGCACTGACACGAGACGAGATCGTAGATATACATCCTAGCCAGCAAGGAGAACATCACACATTATCATAACATCAATTCTTCCGGTCTCAGGATGCCACAACTAATTTTACTGGACTGTTTGGCAGTTGGAAGCCATCAACATCAGGATGGTTGAAAAAAACATAAAATTGACTGAAAACACCAAGCATCTTCCACCTAAACCAGCCACCATGATGGTCATCACTTGAAATCCCTGCGACATCTTGCGACCTACATTTCACCACCACCACCACCAACAACAACAACGACAACAACGACAACAACGACAAAAACAAGGACAACGACAACGGCGACGACGACGACAAGAACGACGACAACGACAACGACAATGACAACGGCAATGAACGACGACTACGACAACGACAATGACAACGACAATGACCATGACTACGACTACGACGACAACAACAAACAACAAACAACAAACAACAAACCACAAACAACAAACAACACACCACAAACCACAAACCACATACAACCAACAGCAAACAACACACAACACACAACACACACAACAAACAACAAACAACAAACAGCAAACAACACACAACAAAAAACATTCATTCATCAAACACAACAAGCACAACAAACAAAACAAACACAACAAGAATAACAACGACGCCAACAACACCAACAACAGCAACAACACCAACACCACCATCACCATCACCACCACCAACAACAACAATAACAAGAACAACAACAAGCACAACAAGAACAACCACAACCACAACGACAACGACACCGGCAACGACAACGGCAACGACAACGGCAACGACAACAACCAACAACAAACAAAAAACAACAAACAACAAACAACAAATAACAAACAACAAACAACAAACACCAAAACACAACAACAACAACACCAACAACAGTAACAACAACAATAACAACAAGAACAAGAACAAGAACAAAAACAACAATAACAACCACAACCACAAAAACAACGAGAACGACAGCAACAACAACAACAACAACAACAACAACAACAACAACAACAACAACAACAACGAGAAGACTCTGGAATTGTAGCAACTAAAATCCCTTGCATGGGTGACATTAATCAAACCCCGCGGCAGGTTGAGCAACACGTCACCCACTAACATTGAAATTGACGGGTCAGGGTGAAGAGGGACCGTCTGTTGAATTTTTAATTTGCCCATTTGTTGTATCAACCACAATCCATGTGCCCTGATAGAATTAGTGTATCCCCAGCAATGCTTCGTAGCATGCCCTACAATTACAACACCACTGTTAGCCATCATCAAGCAGTATTAGTCATAATGTTGTGTTGTTCAATTCTGCAAAGTAGTAATCATCATGGTGAGTTGTTTTTATCAGCGATTTGAAACTGTAAAGGTGGCTGTTAACCTGGCATTGCCAAACATCATGTTCAATAGTTAAGAACCATGGGCTAAATTTCAAGGCTGGCCATCATTTAAGTCCACCACTTTTCAGCATCAATATTGACCTTCGAAGCCATTGTCACGCAATATATTTGGTGGGTAGCCCCTAACATATACAAATGCCAACAAATCATTTTCATCTTAATCAGCTAGATAGCACTATTAACCATCGAACCATAACAACTGTGAACTGCTGACACACATTGGTATGGAAACTCACGACATTGTCGAGCAATGTAAGTGATGATCAGCCAACATAATTCATCATCATGCTTCATGGCTATGAGGCTATGAGTGACCACTTGCAACGCCAATTCTCAACCTCAACCGTCATGCTACTAACAATTACAACATATATATACAACATACTTAATCATATTTGTTATTTATGTATATGTATTTACGATCCTTATTGACACTTATTCACCATTGTCAAGCCATACAAGCGGTGAATAGCGCCCATGCAGTAAACAAGGTAACACCGCCCGCAAAGACGCAAGCGATTTTGGCTCAATGGTTTGGCTCAGTGGTTTCGGTTGTGTTTGAGAAATTCTGGCACAGCTCTTTCACAAGTCCTTGCCTGCCAACTGCACGCCCAGTCCCACACTGATTCAAATGGCTACAGCCAGGGTTGTAAAGACCAGTCCCACGCAACAGGGCCGGATAGCCGCAGGGCGGCTAATAAGACAACACATTCAAACAAAGAAATGAAGGGGAACATTGTCATTGAATATGAAAGGATTGAAAGCCACCACAAATGAGTGGCGACCCCAAGAACCGGTCAGCACAAACCACAGGCGTATAGGCGCATGTGTCAGGCCCCACCACAAAAAGAAAACGTCAGCATGTGTACGGTTTTCAAGGGTGCATGCTCATACATGTCACATGCGTGTTTATGCGTCCATACACATATGCTTGACACGTACGCATTTCAAGCTCACATGTATGTATGTATGTATCTATCTATGTATCTATCTATCTGTTTATGTATCTATGTATCAATGGATCTAAGTAACTATGTATCTATGTATCTATGTATCCATGTATCCATGTATCTATGTATCTATGTATGCATGAATGAAAGAATGAATGAATGAATGAATGAATGAATGAATGTTGCATGCATGTACACACTACATCAAGAAAACTAAGAAACAGGAAAACCAGAACGAGCGCCACCCTAGATGCTTTCACGCTAACCCACACCCGTGCCGTGAACGAGATACTTTCATGGAAACACGTAGGCACTGTAGCATGCATGACTCGGACAGTCTATGTCCCACGCAAAGACACGCTCGTTACATGGACACACACACACACACACACCTCATCACACATCCAGGTCCATGTCCATATGTCCTCTGTATCTCTGTCATATTTGTACGCACCCACAACATGCATCCACTACCCTCATGAACACGCTCCACAGCAAACAATATGCCCCCAACCCACCCCACCCCACCCAACCCCGCGTTAAGCGTTCATGTTGGAAGTGCGCACGTTCAACTGAACGTTGACATCACTCCACCTCATACCCAAGTTAATCCCGCGATAAGCGTAGCATGCTGGACATGTGCACGTGCACATGAGCAATAACATGATCCCAGCAGCACAAACCCAACAGAACGCTGGCCCCGCGTCTTTCCGGACAGCGTTGGCATGAACCACCACTATCAACCGTCATCAACTTGATTTTTAATATCAACTAAATAACCATCACTGTGCGTTCCAACTCATAACTCATAACTATCGATAAGTAAGTTATTCACCATGATCAACCCTGTAATCAACCATAGTCGTTCTATGTATGGCTATGATCCAAACACTGGGCTGATTATAGGGTTGATCGAGGTGAATAACACCATAATAACCTTTATCAACTATGATCACCATCAACTACATCAACTACTATATCATAACCATGTCATATGATCTAGTTTCACTACTATATCAACTATATCAACTATGATCAACTATAATCAATTATATTCACTCTAATCAAATATAGATGATCACCCCGATCACTACCGTTCTCCCCACCGGCGCCGTCCTGGCATCGTCCGAGCCCGCCGCGATATATCTGCCGTTGGGCGACACCTCGCAGCAGCGCCTTAGTGAGCGATCACTGCCACCAGTTTCCGTAGCGAGCTGGGTCACTAACCAAGCAACCAATGGTTAATAACAACATGGTTCTTAATATCATCCATTGGTTGGTTAGTTCACAGAATGGCATAATATTAACCATTGTTGTTAACATTAACCTACCCGTCGGTTGATACAAGTAATGGCATTGCTTGCTTGGTTATTAAGAACCAATGAATCTTATTAAGTGGTTGTTAATATTACCATGGTTGTTTTTAATCAAGCAAATTATGCATTCATGATTAGTATAAGCAACCAATCGTTAACGTTGGATCAATTAACCATTGGGTGGTTAATTTAACAACATGACGGCCCAACAGCGACCATATTGACATGAAAAAATAAATATGGTTGATGATATCATAATATGATCGATCATACTAGTACTTAGTATCGTATCATAATCAATAACCATAATTGACATTAATGATGACACAAATTGATTAGACATGTCTATGATACTCAAAATATCATACAAATTAATATTAGTACATCATGGTGACATCAAAGAGTAGAGTATAATAGATATCATGGTTAACACGGGTAACGGTGAATATTTATAGTAAGTGGAACATAATAGGTAACGGTGATGAACCATTGGTCAAGTCTAACCACAACAGAACTATCAACAGTTTAATTAGCCAGTAGGTGATTCTATTATGTTAACCATTGGCTAATGGTTGATGACGATAAAATTATGGTTAGTAGCGGTTAGTATAATAGAGTAACCCATGGCGACTTCTGGCTGGTTAATAGGGTATAATAGGGTATCATAGGGTATAGTAACTCACAATAGTAGGGTAGAAAAGAATATTGCTGCTGAATGGCTAATTGTTACCTAGCTGGGAATAAGTTGGGATTTTTGAGCCACTGCAAGCTGCATTTTTGTTGGACCCTCCTTTGAAGAGAGCTCTAAGGCGACTCGAGGACAATAACGATATATATTCTATATATATATATATATATATGTATATAATTGGGTATAACAACCAGCAATTATAGGGATATACCAACTACATGATATGCGTAAACCATCAAAATGGTCAAATATCAGTGGTTAATCAAGATCTTAGAATGCTCCGTTCTAGGTGATGAAAAAAAACAATGGTCCAATGGTGTTTGATAAGGATGTTTGCCTGTGGGTCGATACCCTGTACCCCTGTTGCACATTCCGTAAATCACCAAGCTACAGTAGTCTTTGTTGAGATATTCATCTACCCCTTTTTCGGATGGTTGGTATTCACCCATTCCTATGTTTACAAATAACTGACTGTTGACCACAACTAACTATACTGTTTCATACTTGTTGCTTGACAATGTCTCGTACTCATGATTCAGAAATCGATGAACGGACCATTGGGCGTTGTATGGGTTTGAAACCAACAATTACAAATAAATTCACTTTTGGAATGTAAACCGGAAGGGTGCAGGGTAACTGCTCCAAAGCCATTTCCTGAGACAAGCCCCATGGTCCGAATGTCAACTGTGTTTGGTTTGAAATTCAGTGTCCAATAAATGTCTGGAATTATCAGACAGGTTGCTCAGTATCGAGTTCCGTGATATTTTCGAGCATGACTATGAGCATGTATATCTACGTGTCCATATTCACATCTGTAATTACCCCCTGTCTACCTTTCTCACCATAATCCACTTCAAATAGTCCATCGACCATCCATGGACAACCCATGGATACCCAGTAGTTCATCCCGGTAGCAAATCACCACAGTCCGACCATGACATGGGTCGACGTCAGTCATCTCTGGGTGCCCCCAGCAGCCTTACCAGGGCATCAGGGCCGCCAGGCCCATCAATGCAACCTGAAAGTGGCAAGCTTTGCCACAACCAACAACATAAGCACAACGAGGACAATGAGAATGATGATGATGATGATGATGATGACGACAATGATGATGATGATGATGATGATGATGATGATGATGATGATGATGATCATCATCATCAACCTGTATGTATATTTATATTCATGTATACATCCAAATAATGACTATCAGGAATAGGGATGATTAATAATGATGGTAGGATTGTATACATGACATATATATATATTTACATATGTACACACTGACAACAATGTGTCATCAGCAATGATCAATGACTGTTGATAGAATGTGCTGTTTGTGAATACCATAATGACCAATGATTGCTCCTATTGTACTTGGTGCACACTTTTGAGGGGTAATCAGCCAAGAGCAAAAACCTCCGTGAACAATACACAATGCGGTAACAATAAATGATGAGCAACAACAAACAAGTTGCTATCAATAATGGATGACAACAAATAATGGACACCTGCCTATGAATTATTGTCTATTGCCAGGTGCTACTTATTGGTTTTGATAGCCTTTGTTGGTCATCATAAACACACAAAAATACAGTCAGATTAACCAATAAATAGAAAAAAACGCTTCCGGTTCATGCAATAACAATAATAGGATAGGTTGTGCACAGGAAACATAATAAGTTATCACAAACCCAATCATGGATTTACAATCTTATTATAACAATGATGGGAACTATACTAACAATATCCGATAGAATGGTAATTACAATAATGGTTGTTTGTTGTTATTGCATGAATAGAGAGTAAATATCCTATAGATAACAGCATAACTACTATAACCAATAGAGTAGAGTAGATAAGTTGTTTATACTATAACTGTTTACTACTGTAAAACAAACAATAGTTCACTACTATAACCAATAGTTTACTACTATAACCAATAGAATCCTGAAAACCTGTTGGGAACATCCCTAAAATGACCAGCTTTTACCCCAGCCACTGGGATGTTCGCATCCCAAAAAAAGATCCGCCAATACCAAGCGTCCGAGGAACAACTCGACAAGTGGATTGAAGTTGGTTTTCAAGCGGTTGGTTTAAGTTGATTTCAGGTGCTTGAAGTGAGCTGATATTGATTTAACTTGAATTGAGTCGATTGAAGCTCGTTTGAAGTATGAAAGTGTGGAGTGTTTGAGTTTACAAATTCAAGAAAATGACCGCAAATACATGCAAATACCCTCGAACTCGGATGAAGAAACATCATGGGTTCAAAGCAAACGATTTCAAAGAACAAACGTATTGGGGGTTCTCAAAATAGGGGTACCCCTGAATCGTCCAAGACTAATCATTTATAGTGATAAACCAGCCTTTTTGTAAGGTCCCCCGTTTTAAGAAAACACCAATGTAGTTACTTAAATCCTGGTATCAACCTCTCAAGTCTTGACAAGACTTCAAAAACAAGATCACTGCCATCAGGCAGCTGGTCCGAATATGTCTGTATAGCTCTAAGAGGGCTCTGGTGCATGCAAGTGCATCAGGATTGGAGCATTTACATGAAAGGTAATTCAACAGACTTTCTTAACAAATGGGATCTTCAGGAAGTTTTGTATGTTTTTTTGTACTAATAATGCAGCCTAACTTAACGGATCAGGAAATGTGAGGAATCCTCAATCCTCATCCAGAATTGAGCTGTTGCGAACTGCCCATGATCACACCCAAGGGCTGGGAATGCGTTTTCGGCTGGGCAACCATCATTGGGTGGCACGGCTTGAGTGGCCACGCGCATCCCGGGTCTGCCAGCAAATAATGCTCAATGTGTTTTCAAAGAATCGGCAACTTGAGCAAATATGCAAGTACATACGGCCTCATGGTATATGTGCTCATCCACGTCTACACTTTTTGTGAATACAACATTGAACCTGAATGGGTTGCATCCCCGCCCAAACGTTTTGATTAACCAAACACACACACACATAAAGTTGATCAGAAGTGGTATTGACGTGTACCCGCATTGACTTCTTCATGCCAAACACTTCAGGTTTAATTTCCCAGCCGATCAATGTGCCACCCAAGAACCAAACATGCTAAGCCTTTCATGGCCATTTGGGTATGCGCCGAAACAGTGATACCCCCAAAATCAACGATTTCTTGGCAAAAATACCATGTAATGATCATTTTAGCAAAATCAATGATTTCTTAGCAAAATCTTATTAAAATACCAAAAAACAATAAGATGATCATTTTTTGCTGGGGCCCATTGGCTACTACCGTCCTCGGCACCCAGCCATCGGGCCACCAATCATGGCGTGGTGCATCGGCCCCACCAGCTCGGCCCCACCCTGCGGCAGCACGAGCGCCTGTGGGGTCGGGGTAATCCACGTCCCAAAACAGGAGCTTTCCGTCCTGCGCACAGCTCACCACCTGCACAGGGGAGAGCTGCCTGGCTAAGCCGCCCAAAGGGCGCCTGGTGGCGCCCCAGGCAACACGATCCAGGCTTAGTATCACGACTCAGAGGCTGACTTTGGAAGTGATTTTTGATGGTGATGATGATGATGATGATGATGATGATGATGATGATGATGATGATGATGATGACTCATTACTCAGTACTCTTAAGGACGACATGATTCGGATGAAGAAACTTTCAGAACTGGGTTGGTCGGAAAATCCACGTTGGAAACTCTTGTAACCATCAAGACTTATCATCTGAAGGGGTTTATTGGAGATTTTCCGATTTTCCCATCAAGTTCTGGGAACGCATCATTGCTTTGGACTTGACGTGGGAGGATCTGGTGGCTTTTTCGGCACATTCAGGGATGCTTTGGCAGAATGGCAGAAAGCGGGAAGCGCCAACTACTGTTGGATGTGTTACCCTCACCTGACATCCTGTCACACAGAAAAATCAACGTCGAGAATAGTCGCCTGACCAAAGATCCATATGACTTAACATCACCCCATTGTTTCGAGCTAAATGGCTGGTGAGTCACTTTCAAATCCTGGAGCTGCCTCCAAGTTATGGAAGAAGAGACAAAGACGTGAAGTTGCTACATGTTTGATGTTTGCCCTGCCCGGTTCCAAGAAGACTAACATTGAAGCTGAAACCCCCAGCTTCACGTTTGAAGCTACCCACACAAAATCGTCCCAGTTTGCAACTGGTAGCTAACCATGATCATAGGGGGTCAGAAGGACTTATAGGGTTTACTACCATGGCTATTGAAGCTATTGCCCATTTATAATTCCAGCTGCACATCTATGGAGCAACATGAATAAAACATGGCTGGCTTCCTCCTAAAACTGATGGTAGTAACTGATGGTCCCCAAGCTCACAGGTACCTAGAAGGCAAAGCTGGGCTGTCTGGTAAATCAAAGCAGACCATCATGAACAATCACAAGCCTTGAACAAAAATAAGCATCATCAATTCATCGGCCATCATCACCATCAATAACTAGAGACCATCATTGCCCATCACAAGCCATTCCATTGCCAGGTTGATCCTGCTTCGCCCTGCTTCGCCCTCCAAACTTGGCCCGGCCTCGTTGTCATGATCCTTCCGCTGGGAAATGCTGGTGATGTTGCCACCCATCCTGTGGCCCAACTGTCAAGGACTAGATCCACGGTAGTGCATGGCGGTTTCTCAGATCAAGGGACCCCCCAAAATTCATCAAAATGCGTGATTTGTTACTAGAAATAGCTCAGAAAGGATGATTTAGGGGCACCCCTTTGACTTGAGAAACACCCACATAATACCCTCTGGTGATCTAACATGGCTGGGTGGATAGTGATGCACGTAGATCACCTACCTAGCAGGGGAACAATGATTTTCGAGCCAGCTATGTCAAATCACCAGAGTGTAAACCAGCTGTTTTGGGATTGAAAACACCAACCATCTTGAAACCTCGGTGTGGCCTATCGCTAACAGATATCCAGTGGTCGTTGATAATCAGACCCTAGCTAAATACCCCTAATTAGATTGTCAAACATTATCAAACCGACAATCCCCGTGAGGTCCCATGGCGATTCTACACTGTGGATGGATGGCGCGCTGAGCTGAGGTTGATGATTTTCCTGGCACAGTCTATCTGGGTTATCCTTGTACCCGTGCAGTTTCGACCATCGCAGGATAGCGTTGACGGGATTTCTTCAATACCTTAGAACAAATTTCGCATGTTGGATTGGATTTAAAAAAAACTAGTTGCGTTGGTTTCCAGGCTGACATCTCTAAATTGAAGGGTCCATCTCGTTCATGATACCCAATGTGACAAGCATCCCACTAGGAGTTGAAACCCTCTGCATTGCTGCTTGCTTCAAGCCTACCCCAAACGCTTGCAAAGGACCTAGTAGTTTCCAAAGGCAATTGAGGATTGGTCCAATCTGGCCACTGAATACGTATGCCCATTGTAGGTGGTGGCCATCAAAGCACAAAACCCATCGCAAACCCATAGTTGCTCATCCAAAATGGGCACTTGCGATGTTCAGAACTGGGATATAGAGATAAACAGTGTTCTAATGCGTTCCGTATTTCCCTTTTATCACTCCCATAGTATAGTCTTTATCCCACTAAAACATTCCCTCAGAGTGTCCCAATCACCGCAGTTTGATAGGAGGTGCTAAGAACTCGCTTTAGCATCTTGCCAATGCATTGGATATTTCAATATCCATTTGGTAATGACAAAGGGCGTACATTAGCACCGTATACAAATGCATATTAAATGTGTAGGTGCGCATTTCTATCAAACTGTTTTTTTGTCACACAAAATTGGTATGGATTTGTGACACAGGTTTGTAGACTGGATTATCATATCATATACATATCTTTGGGTGTGTTACATCCAGCCTTAGATTCGTACAGTTTTGGTGGTTTCTTAAAATGGGGGGAGGGGGGGCAAATCATCAAAATTTCATCATGTTCAGCACTGAATCACCCATTTTGATCATTTTGGGGGGTACGTCCCATAATTAAGAATCATTTGTTGTAATAATCCATCCAATTCTTAATCATATTTAGCACTAATCCGAAATAATCCATCCATATCTACATCATTTTTAGTACCAAACCAGTTTCCAGTAGCCCCGAACTGGGTGTGGGTCAAAAACCTGTACCCCTGGTTCCCCCATCATTTACCATTGTTTTACCTGTAGCCTTGTTGGTCATCATCCACCATGAAATTGGTTGGTTACTATTGACCCATGGCCATCTGTGTGCATATCTACTAGGCCAGCCGAGGCGCGAGGTATGTTGGACCAAAGCTTTGTTCTGTTTGAGATCCTCAGTGGCGCTGTCAGGCCAGCTGGTGAGGCATGCTGGTGGTGCGAACAGCCACCCCTGTGAAATGGTTGGTTACGAGTAGTAGTTCATACTTATTATGAAAGATATTAGTCAAGCAACTATTTATTGGTAGTTACAAGAGAAAATAAAGATGCTCAAAACCACCAGCCAGTTGAAATATGGTGAAACCATCTCTAAGCATGGTGCAACCGGGTGAAACGACGACATTCCCAGCATAGCTAGCACTTTTCCATGACATGATCATTTTCCACATGCTGGGATGTTTTGATTAATTAATTTTCAACATGTTGGAAATGATCAGTACCCCTGAATCAACTGTCATCATTTTCCACATCTTGGGGAGTCGAGTCGCCCGGCAAAGGAGCCGCTGCGTCGTCGGCAACATCTCCACATCATCATAATAGCGAATCTTATGGTAGATAATGATCGTTGATGATCAACCGTTCTGAGTTGAGTATTCCTGTAGCCTTGCAGGATACACCTGCTGGATTTCAGCAAGCACTTCACTCACCGTAGGAGTCTGTGAAACTGCTTAGCCACAAGATTTGGCTCCGGCCAGCTGCAGTATCTACGGGGACTGACCGGTCGGATCCTAACGAGCTTCCGAAACTGACGAGTCAACACCTACTCTGCAACGCCGTACTGTACTCGCCTTCGCCTCTGGGATCAACTCTGACGATGGAAACGGTGGGGGAAACATTTTTTGTTTGCGCAAATGTTGGCGGATACAGCGATTCCCTTGCCTTGAAAGTTCCCCTTAGCCTTAGCCCTTAACCTCACTGCAGTTCCGAAAATTGAGAAGGATTTTGAGGAATATGCTGGCCCTCGGCAATTTCCGTCCTTAGCTCTTTGGATCTACTTTTTTTTTAATTTTTTTCCGCGAGGCATGAGCTGCTCACCCAACGCCAACCCGTGAAGAAAGATTAACGGATGCCAAGGCTGAGGCAACGCAGTGCGCAACACTCTACACAAAAGGACCACCATGAACCTAGATCTGCAGCAATTTCCGTGGTAAGCCCTTTTCTACATAAGCCACACACCATGTTTTGTTGCATCTCGAAGTTGATGTGTGAAATGCGAAAGCTCTGCGTCAAATGCGATCATTTTTCTATGGCATGACTTAGAATTATCAACCCCGCTGGAATCCACAGCTTGCTTTCAACAAACAATTTCCATGTGAGGTGACAAATTGTTTGGTGAGTTGTTCTCTCACGGTACTGGTCGGCAATGAGCCCAGTCTCTCTCAACATGAGAGGAATGAGCGAGAAGGTGAGTTGTTATCTTGTAGTGTTCAAAGCAGGGAAAGTGATGGCAAAGAGTAGGGGATCACAAGCAGCAATAACCTCTTACTTAGACTGGTTCTGTTAATTGATACTCCCCAGAAAATACCCTCGATGTTGGCAATAGAACATCCATCGCTGGTCGGTGGTTTCAACCCCTATGGATAATATATTAATCGACAAACCATTTGTTCATAATTACTAGGATAAATGAACATGCCAATCAAATAACCAACCAGTAGTAGTTGAACCCTGTATCCTGGGTTACCCTATCATGAATCATTGTAGCCATTTTAAATAACATACTGGTAGCTGTGATTGATTTACCATTATTGTTGGTGATTATCCCCTACGATTAACCATTATTAACCGGCAGATTTGAACCTCCCAGGTTGATTCTCAACCAATGATTGATGCTTCCCCATGATTGCGAATCAATGTCTTTGTAAGACGTTGATCCAGCGATCCAGGTGAACATCTGCCAGCACAGTAGTCTGGTGCGGATGACTTCTGGGTGGCCAAACGTAGGTGACCACCAACTTGTCCTCACTGGTAGAGTGAACCACATGAGGACTCACCTGGTCAAGACGCAAGACATGGCCAGGTGCTATTCTCGTGTATCCTCTGGGACCCCGGACAATAAAACATATTCTATCATCTATTACCATATCATACAAACAATATATATTCAAATTTATATTTATAAATACTTGAATATAACCGATATCCAGCGATTAAAAATCAACAATACATATCATACAAACACACTATATACTTGAAACAAGAAACACTATCAATGTGGTCATGGGTAAAAAACCGTACCCCTGGTGAACATGCCACACAAATGACCACACTAGTCTTTAAGTTATTCATCACATTCCCGGAGTGTAGTATTGTTTTGTTCCCTGTGTCTGCTGGTCCGGCTGATCTCGCCTCATCTAAGATGAGATCTGCCACAGGCTTCCGATGGTTTTGGAAGGACCTGAGTTGCCGCAGGATCCCAGCGTCAGCTGCCAATTCTTACCCATCTGGTTGGTGGTTTCAGCTCTGGTTTCAACTCGGAAAATATTGAAAATGTAACTGTCCCAAATATTGGGGGAAATGAAAAATGTTACTGTAAGATATCAAAAAACAAAAAAACGACTAGTCATTTACGATTCAAACCACCTTTCTCAACCATGAGTATTTCACGACAAAAAATGCGGAGATAATAAGATGTGTAGTATAACGCTAATCTTTTTCCCCTGAAAATTGATGCCACAAAAATGACTCTTCGACTGGCCACATCACTGCGGCACTCCCATCCCCAGCTGGTGAGACAACGATGGCGCTACTCGCCGCTGGCTTGGACTGTCGACATTGGTTTCCATGGTTGACCAAAGGACGTAGTTCGTCATGGCAAGGTGTCTCGAAATCTCAAATACTCCGTGCATAGTCTAGATTTAGCAACCCCAATCCTTTGTGTTGACGAGCCATCCCCGATACAGGTCAAGAATCAACCCAAAATACCATGCCGGGTTGCTATTTCAAAATGCAAGAATGCAAACCAGGAAAGTCGAGCAAAGCCGTTAGCCCTAGATTCCCTACATGTCCCTCCCAGCGGCCCAACATAGATCCAACAAAGCCACCGGTCGTCCGCAGCGATAGGGTCTGCTGCCTAGATGTACCCACATATTGGTCATGTAGGCAAATGTTGGCCAATAGACCAGGACGATGGAGAATCTATGATACCAATGATGTCAGCCAACTTTTTTCTGAGGAAATATGATCATTTCAGTGCTTCTCAAAATAGGGGTACCCCCAGACCGTCCAAAATCATTGATATCGTTTTGGGGTACCCTATACATTTGGGGCCAGAGAAGATGGTGTACCCTTTGGTATAGTAACCTGTCAATGGAAAATCCACCGTCTATAGCTGATTTCCTAGGGTTTCACTGAAAAAATGTTGATTTTCAATTTCCAGGATAGTTTCCCCGAGGGTATCTGAGGAGTATCAAGCTGGGCGTTCCATGCGACAGCATCTCTCGGGATTTTCGGTGCCAAAAACCTCAGGCGCTCGAGGCGATTGAAGGTTCTGGAGGGAAAACTACTGGTGATCAAACTACTATTATTTTTGTTTTAGCACTATCTCATTACTGTTTTATCAATTACCGGGAAAACTACTATTTGTTTTGAATAACAATTAACAAATGATAAACAAATCACAAAGAACCGTCAAACAATGAAAAACATGATAGTGCACAACATGACAAAAACGGTTTGAAACATGATCAAGCAAAATAAACAAACAATACACATTACTTTAAAACACATCTACACTGTTGATCCATTGCTAAAACTTTATGTCTTAGTGGTCTAGTTGATGGTTAGTTCACCCCTCTTAAAAATACTGGTCAAGCAGCCAACCACCAACCATCCCAAATCTTGGGCGAAATACACAAGGATTAAACAACACAAGCATTCTTTTCCAGGGGTTATATTAACTACTGGTTGGTGGTTTCAACCCCTCTGAAAAATATTAGTCAATCAACCATGTGTTAATAATTAATCTATAGGGAAAATACAAATGTAAACCAAACCACCAACCAGTGCCAACCAGTAGCAGTTTAACCATTTTTGTTGGTGATCATCCCCTACTATTGTTCGTTCTTATCCCATAGCCATATATCAATTAATCGAGTCCAAAAACACGAAACATCTCCTGCAGTTTGTGGCTGGAAACTGCGTGCTCAGCCCCCATAGCCCAGCTCCCAGTGCACCAGTTTCTCGTTGAGCTCGCTGTTGCTAGGATTTACAACGAAGGGAGGGGTGGCTTGACATCGTTACCTGGCACGACATGTTCCCAGTGTGGTTAGTAATCTTCATTTTGATTACGGATCACATTTCCATCTTGGGATTGGAGCTATCCTACCAGAATGGAGCTACCCGAGTCATCCCCGAATCCCATGCTGGAATTCGCATTTCATTCATGATGATAGCCTATATGCAGCTGTCAGTATGATCTCAGCAAATCAAATCATGATCAACTCAACAAAGTGTGCCGCAAGTCTGACGTTTGTCCACACCCCAATGTGAGACAGTGCAAATGGGGGATAAGAAACCGCTTTTGGTCAACTAGTAATGGTCAAGTGTTTGCTAAGAAAAATACAAGAAAGCCTTCAGCTGACAGCTTCAGATAAAGCTGAACTTAATTATCAAATTTGATAACCAGAATTGAGTGCTTGAATCTTCTCGAAGCTTATCAACTTGATCCCAAGTTGATATCTTGATACCAAGTTGATATCTTGATACAGTAGCTTCTTGATGACCCAGTCTCCTGTTTAGTTTATCATTTCTGGTTATCTAGTCAATTACCAAACTCTGGTTCATTATCAAATCATCTTATTCATTATTCAAATTCATTAATCATCAAACTCTGGCTATCAAACTTATTCAGCTTATCAAACTTGGCTTCGTTTATCTTATTGATCAATAAACTGATCAAATTGATCAAACTTATCTTAGTTATCAAACTTTTTGATCACTAAACTTATTTCATTACTTCGCTTAGATGCTTAGTTTATTATATTCATGATCAAATTTGGCTGTGGATCAAAACCCCGTACCCCTGGTTCCCTATCATTATCCATCATTTTCCTTATCTTTTGTTGGTCATTCTCCCATATTATTGGTTGGTTCAGATTGACCCATAGCCATATTCCGGTTCTAATCTTTTCTGTACCTCCAAGTAGACCAGTCCTTTTGTTCAATGAACATGATGTGAAGTTTACAGTCACCGGTACTGATAATTCTACTGATGCTGCTTGATGCTTCCGAATCATGATCTGATGTTTAAGCATAGATGATGAATGTTACATAGCGCTTGTGAACGAGTGATCAGTATCAACCATCCAACTTACTGTCAACAATGATGATCCGAATCATGATCTTCTCCAGCCATGGACCATCCACAGCTCCCCGATTCGACCGACCACCTCCGGGCCCCCCCACGCACCGCGCAGTCGCCGCCGCCCGTCACCACGAAGTTGGGCGAGGCGCGGACGCACGTGACGCCTTGCCTCGCCGCTGTTTTCACGGGCAGAAGCCATTTTTGATCAGTGCATTAAACAAGACTATAATCTAGGATTACTATAGTTATCATGATAGAAATTACTATAGTTATAGTAATCAATGAACTGATCATAACTAATTATAGTAGTTACTGTGGCAATGATAATAAATATAGTAACAATCACTGATAGTAATGATAATAACTATAGTAATTGATTCTGATATCTAAAGTAATTACTATAGCGTATTATAGTGTATTACTATAGTTATGATATCAGCATCTAACAAACGGGTGATGATAATAACTATAGTAATTACTGTGGCAATGATAATAACTATAGTAATTACTGATAGTAATGAGAATAACTATAGTAACACTCACTGATAATAATGATAATGACTCTAGTAAGGCATTATCAGTAATTGATTTTCTTTATCATCAGAACTAAAGTAATCAGTAGAATGGATTCAACTGGCAAATGGATTATCAGTGATAACTACCATAAGACGCTCACAGCAAGAGAGCTGCTTTCAGTCACCGAATCTAAATAACAGCTGACTGGAGCCATTACTTAGGAGTTGGAAATGCGGCCACGTAGCTTCCAGCTGAGCTGATTATGGGGGCCACAACTGTTGCGGCTTTCAGTGTCACCTGGCACCAACATTAATTATCATCAATGATGACACTGTCAGACATTAATTATCATCAATGATGTCATTATCATCAATCCACCAACATTAATTATCATCAATTAATACTGTTGCTGACCGGTCAGCATTTCTCATCCACCGAACTCCCAGGGTGACCGTTCGATGCCGGGCTTGCCCAGGTTGCGCATGCCGCCTGTGACAGTTCAACTGCCAAAGCTGTTTGCTGGTGCCCTTTTCGGAGGACCATGCGCGAATATAGCCATCATCCTGGGCGAATACGAAGGAGAGGGGTTGAAGGAGAGGGGTTATCCATGATTTGTGGTGGTGAATGATGGATTGTGATGATTAGTGATGGGCAATGATGGGTAGTTGCTCGATTTGTTGATGATATTTGTAAGATTTTGTATGACTTGAGTGGAGTGGCAATGGCAGCGAGATGCTGCGAGTATTTGCAGGGATTGATCTCACATTTGAACATGAACTACAATTCATGGGAATCCAAACATGACCTGGCCCCTATGAAAGCACTCTGCGGCAAAGTAGTACGTAGCACGCCAACAAAAACAAAACCAACATTGGTCGGGAACAAAACAATAGGTCCGAACACACGTCGAAACAAATGCCACATGGTTCTGCGTGCCGCATACCAAGTAGTTGGCAATGCTGACTGGACACCACATCTTTGCATTTGGATGTGCATCTCCACTTACTGACTGGAAACTAACCATGCTTCTAGGATCATAAGCCACCTCATAGGATTTAAAACCATGGCCATTTCACGGTTATAACCCCTTCTGCGCATCCAAGTATCCACCGAAATAGATGGACAATTTCCAGTCACAATCTAGCCTGGATTGTTTCTGCTGGCTGATTATTCTGTGAAAGTGATCCGCAACAAATGAGCAATTGTAGAACCCGAACCCCGCAATTGATGATGATCACCAAGGAGTGGTGGGAACTGCTCCTTGTTCAGCATTGTTACGAAATGTTACCAAATGTTATCAGATGTTACCAGCACCCATGAAGCAATGTACATGGCAAGTGACGTAGGCCGCAAGGATCTCACCATCTCCAGCAAAAACCTCGGCAGAACAAGATCTACAGCAGCATGATCAAAGACATCAACGGAATCCTGCCATGTAAAATCGATAAAGATTGGGACTTCCAATTCCTGTAAGAGATTTGGGGCGTGATTTGAAAAATGGTATCTTGTAATCACCCTTCATGAAACGTGTACGTCAAAGCGGTCAACATATTCAAGATCCACAAAATGAAGCTAACGATGGAGAAATTGCCAAAGCATCATTTGGGGATGCGATCTTCTTCATTGGATGGGACGTCAATGATGCTAACACCTCTGAGCCTTTGCTGGGCGTCATCCAACGATAGCACAGGCCCATCGACACCCTTCGTTCAGCGCCATGGGGACTTCGAGAGAACCAAAGACAATGATGCGACCCGCAGCATAAACTCATGTAATCTAAGCAAACTTCATTAAATCTTAATTTAACAAATCTGTAGCTCATTGATCAAACTTCGAATACAATCTGTGGTTTTTCAAGGCCTTCCGACATGTTGTATTTCTCAAGAAGTCAACCGCGTCGTCAAGGGAGGCCGCAGCCTTCGGTCCAGCACTGCTGGAGTCTGAACTGTCGGTGATTACAAACAGTGCGAATCTGGGATAGGCGACAAGCGCTCGGAATCTGGCAATACAACGTCTGGGAAGTCCTGAATTTCTGTAACCAGCCCTGTAGCTATCGGTGCCACCCATCTCTTTCCAGCCACTCTGTGGAGCTTGCTGATGTTTCCTAAGCCACTCCCAACTCATTGGCTCAACATGACCCTCCGTGGACCGGTTTAAAATCATTGCCTTTATGGGTTTATCAGGCGACCCAACTCCAACAGCGCATCCCACTGGTGGCCCAACAATCTTGCAGTGCAGATCTCAGCCATGAATCGCCCATCAAAAGTTTGTCAAAGATCATCCAGATCTATCTTTGTCAAGATTTTTTCGACTTCCATGTGAAGCACAAAGCTGGATATTTGGTACTGACCCACAAAGGACACAAATGGGAACCAATATCACTACCGTCACCAAAATCACAACAAATGGTCATCCTTAACATAATGAGAACCGATGCGAAGCACCAAATCACACGTTTATACAGCAAGCGGCTGCAGGTCTGTGGGCTGAGTAAACGCCACTGTTGTCGGTGGCTGGTTGTCAACTCCATTACCAATCAGTACCGTGACAATTTACCCGTGTGAAGTGGTGAATAGTCCTGCGTCAACTGTAGCTAGCCATGTTGATTTCACCAGCAACACGGGGCAGGATTGGTGAAACAATCCGCTTGATCATGAGTGGCTATGTGTCATAAGTAGCTACCATCAATTTTATGGGGGATAGTAAGCAACAATTATGGTTGGAATACGAGCTGGGCAATGATGGTACAGCAGGGGTACCCGGGTGAGCTCACCTGCAGCAATGTCAATTCTACCATCATTCACCAGCACCAGCTTGTTCCCAAATGATCATTGCATGGTATTCACCGGCGCCGCAACTAGGACTCTGGCGGCGGATCGTACAGGGCACTTGGCCAAAGCGGTGGTGATGGGCATGTAATCCGACAAATCCAGGAGGAAAACCTGCAAGTCCCGTCACTGGTTGATGGCTGCTGGTGGTACCTATATACATGATAAACTATGAGTGGTGGTACCATGAATTCCATTGGTAACCTGTAGCTAAGTATGAGTGGTTTGATATGGTTTGACTGTCATTTCACATGTGGTAACCATAAATTCCACTGGTAAAAATGGGGAACATTGAGAAACATCGCAACGTAGACGGCTAATGATAGTTTTGGGGACCAGAAACCTACTGGAGAAACCAAATTCTTTTCCAGCTGACCGCCGTGGCGTGAAACATCGTGAAACTAAGGTCACGATGACGAACTAAGGTCATTGGTTTACGCTTGATGGGGAAATTCTTTCATTGCCCTTTGTGCTTGATGGTTTTCTGCCCAAACAAGCAAGATTTCTTGTGCAAACGTCACGAGCCCGGGAAGATTCAGAAATTCTTTGTGCCATTGTCGGTGGGGATGTGTCTTCTTGCAAAAGATCATGGGTGAATTCAATATGAGGTCCTGGTTGGCCTGTGTCTGGTGTAGTCCAGAAATGTGGATTCCTTGACATTATTTTTCATGCCTAGTGGTCCTGATCTAATGATGGCTAACAAGTGAGGATATTGAGCTTGATAGTAGTGAACACGTGTCTGGTACTCTCAATGCTGATTATCTTGTCATTGCTTGTCTCCATTTGACTATCGTCTTCCTCACTGCTTTTGGTATAACTTGTTGGTTCCCCGAAATCTCTCGTGTTCGCAACATGATTGGAACCTGGCAAACTGGAAGTACCACCATGCCAAAGACCCGCTCCAGAGCCTCTCCAGTGTCGGAAACTGTGCAAACAACATCGCTTCGAGCGCCGAAAGCAATGTCCGTCACCTGATCCAAGTTGAGGTCTGGAGACATCGAGGTCCTAAACCGCAATATTTTGGGCGTTCACCACGAAACATTAGGGCGGTTTATACATTTGTGCCATTGAATGTGGGAAATTCACCTGGATGGTACTATATGCACGATTGCTCACGAGCGAGGTGAAACTGAAAAAAAAGTTGAAAATCAATGTTGCAAAAAAATAATGAGGTTTGATAGCGATTGTTCCATATTTGCCTCCAGAATTGAAATTGAATTCTCCCAAAACCTCGCTATGCAAGGCTGCCGCGGGGGGTGGGGAGTCGTTCAGATGTCGTTTCAGATGTAAGTATAGATCTGATTGGATTTGGGGAAATTAATGAAAGAGAGCTGAGCATGTCCTCGTCCCTGACCTCATGTTGGTGGCTGCTGTTGATCCCTGCTAGAACTTGATTTTTTTGGTGGATATGGTAAATCCATCTAATCCCCCAAAACATTAGAAAG
The DNA here is from genome assembly GCA_009767595.1 of Symbiodinium kawagutii. NCBI lineage: Eukaryota > Dinophyceae > Suessiales > Symbiodiniaceae > Symbiodinium > Symbiodinium kawagutii. The sequence goes on from VSDK01015536.1 coordinate 147,395, forward strand.
CTGAATTTGTGGCTCTAAGCAACCCAGTCTTGTTAGTTGAAATTCCAAGACATTCTGCGGAAAAACCATGCCGGCTCCGCGATCCCTACTCCGCCTATCCGTCGCAGAAGGGTGCGGAAATAGAACCGCGCAGAAAAAAATCTCAAGTCCTCACTATACACCCCCTGGCAAACTAAGCATTATAAATGATGGATTTTCCACTTCCAGGTTAGTTTACCAGAGTGTATGCATGCGGCATAAAACGTATGCGAAAAAAACAAAAAAATATATGCAGCTGGAAGTATACCAATAGTATGCATCTTATGTTATGATACTTGTTTGGATATTATTCTCCATGTCCTTCCCAATCTCGTTCTCAATTGAAATTGATTATGGTCAGAAATACATGGCCACCAAAAATAGTTTCAGCGGTGTTATTCTGCCCCCCGGGATCGCCCAATTCATGTTCACAGTTGACTGGAGTTCTCTTTCAACTCACTGCAACGTCGCTGGTCACATCTTTTTTGAGGGAAACATTGCAGCATTGGTTTGGCGTTTGGTTACGATCCAGGGTGACATGGTTGCTTATGCTGCGCTCCTATCGCTGCCATGGATGGTTCTTATCCCGGCTACACGTGGATGTTGCATGTTGTTGATGATTTACCTCTATTCTCTCAGTCAATTTTATAAACAGTTAGCATCTTAACATAAATTGACCATCAATAGCTGGTGATTTACACTTCACGCGACCACGAACTGCAGGATCTCAGATTCCTGAACAGCCGATCATTATACGAGCAAAAATGATTGACCTTTCTCAAGCATGATTAGCGACCATGCTTAACATAGAGAATTCATCCTTCGCATTGTGCTGGATATTGCAGTGATATCCGGATCTGCACTGGTTCCTCCCTGTGTATACATATTGAAAAAAGAACAATGTATCTATGTATCTGGGTCTTTGGTAGTATTGGGCCGTGGTAACATAGCAAATGACAGTACCAATTAATATGATATATGAATACAATGCATTTACATTTACATGTACGTCAAAAAACATATCCAGCAATTCCTTTCCTTCCGTAGGATTTCCACCGTTGCATACCAATTTGACATAATTTGTATTAATTTGTGGGATATCTTCGTCTAACGAATTCTGCCATTCTTTCTGGCCTTCTACTTGGCATACATACTGGTGTTCTATCTGGCATATCTTCTGGCGTTCTATCTGACATATCTTCTGACACTCTTTCCTGCA
>VSDK01015536.1:148655-200868 GCA_009767595.1 Symbiodinium kawagutii
TCCTATCTGGCAATACATAGCATATTTTCTGGTGTTCGATCCGGCATATTCTCTGAAATTACAACAGGCATTCGAAATGGCATATCTTCTGAAGTCCATACTGGCAGGTTATCTGGCACATCTTGTCAGGTTCTTCCTGACATTCAATCTGGCAAATGTTCTGGCATTCTAGGCAGCATATACTCTGCCATTCTTTCTGGCATTTCTCTCTGACATATCTTCTGGCATTCTACCTGACATATCTTCTGAAATCCCTTCAGGTCTGTGTCAAAGAGTTATCTTCTTGGTGCTCTGACATTCTTAGAGGGGAGTTGGAGGTGAAGTTGGATTGGAGGAAGAAGGTGGGAGGGAATGGGCGGAAGGAGAAGACATCTCTCACTAAATCTAACAACCCCTACCTAGCAGGTGGGGAGAAACACGCATCAAATCATTTTACTTCGACTGATTCCCATTCACTATCACATACCAGTCTGACATGTTTTCTGGTATGTATTCTGACATAGTCTGACCAGCTGTGTCTGGCATGCTATCTGGCACACTGGTGTTCCACCTGACATATCTTCTGGCATTTTATCTGGCATAACGACCGATTTCTATCTACCAGATCTTCTGAGGTCTAAGGCCCACTGCGATCGAGAGCCGGCGGGGCCCACTGCGATGAGGACCTTTGTGCTTGGGATCCGGCAAGGAGAAGGAGAAACGTGCTCTGATAAAATCTAACAAGCGTCACCTGACATGATGGGAATAAACATATCAATCAATCAGTCAATCAATCGATCAATCAATCAATCAATCAATCAATCAATTTATCTATCTGTCTAAGATATGGCTATCTATCTTTCTATCTATCTAAGATATGTCTATCTATACATCTATCTATCTATCTATCAATCAATCAATCTATCTATCTATCTAAGAAATGTCTATCTATCTATCTATCCATCCATCTATCAATCAATCTATCTATCAATCTATCTAGCTATCTATCTATCTAAGATATGTCTATCTATCTATCAATCAATCTATCTGTCTATCAATCTATCTAAGATATGTCTATCTATCTATCTAAGATATGTCTATCTATCTATATATCTATCAACCAATCTGTCTATCAATCTATCTATCTATCTATCTATCTACCTGTCTATCTGTCTAAGATATGTCTATCTATCTTTCTATCTATCTAAGATATGTCTATCTATCAATCTATCTATCTATCTACCTGTATATGTATTATATAAATGTCATCTCGTATCCACTGAGATATTGTCATTTAGATGCTAAAAATCTCTAGCTGGTGGGCGGTTTGAACCCATCTGAAAAAGCATGAGTAAATCAACCATCCCATCCCTAAACTAGTCATACACGGATAATCACATAAGTTATGGCAACCACAAACTGCTTGAATTAGTACACTAATTGATTAGTTGCCATAACTAATTTGATTATAATCTTAGTATAACTTGATTTACTGCTTGATTAGTTATACATTAGTTTACTAATTGACTATAATCAGGTTAGTTATAGTACTCATAGATATTTTGTGTAATTAACCAATATCAGTTATAGTAATCATAGATATTAGTGATATTAGTTCTAATAATCAAGCTATACTATATGGCTGCAGGTCAAAACCCTGTACCCCTGGTTCCCCTATCATTAACCATTGTTTTCCCTATTATTACTGGTTATTATCCCCCATTAGTCTGGTTAATATTGACCTAGGATATTTAGAACTAATAGCTATATAGATATTTGTGTAACTAGCTAATATCAAATATACAACTAATAATCATAGATATGAGTGATAGATATTAGTGATATTAGTGATATTTGTATATTTGTTGGCTTCAGGATACTTCAGGCATAGCTCCCAGCTCCACCTCGCCCGTATGTGAGGAGCTCTGCAGGGTGCCGGTGAGATCCGAGGACAGCAAGCGCCACATCTTGCCATTCCTGGCGCGAACGTCTTGCCATTCCCCAGCTCACCTCACCTCCGTTCAAAGCCTAAAAGGTTGGTAGATGGTTGAGGCAAATTTCAGCGGGATGAGGCGTGGGGATGGATGAGGCAGGGGGATGAGCTACGGGGATGAGGCCTCGGGTGGACGAGGTCCCTGCCCTTGAATTCGCTGTATGCTATGATAGTCATTGAACGGCCTTCAAAACCAAGTTGCAACTGGGAAGCACCACACCCTTGTACCAGATGAGCGATGTACCATCATCATGAATGGGGTGCGGTGGGGCGTTGGGTCAGGGATGGGATGGGTTGGGGGATGCTAACGTTCGAAAACACAGGCACACGTGCAAAACACACATGCATGTGCCCATCACCATGAATGGGATGGGGCCGGTGGGAAATGGTAACGTGCCAAACAATGCGACAATACACTGTTTGTAGGGTATTCACGGTGTCTTGAATTTCACTCGAACTGGCTGTCTATCACTTCGCTACAGACCGAGTCTCACTTTCTGACGTGCCTGGGTCTTCTCAAGGTGTTTCTTTTCTGTGCTCACTCGTTTTGCTCGCTTGTTCACTTTGTTCTGTTCTCATCATTCCAACTTGCTGGATGCAAAGTGGCAGCAAAATCGTTCAAGGGCTTGACGGGGTGAAAGCAACATGAAGTGCGAGAGGAGAAACATCTGCAATTAAGTTCAGCGGTTCATCATTCAGCGTGGCGACTGAGAGCTTTCAGGGGAACGAAACGAATCTTTGGGGGACCCGCGCCCTCCAGGGGTGGGGCCACCAAACGCTATAAGTTAGTACAGATTAGCCATATAACAAACCATAGTTTCTACCATTGGCCTGGGAGTTGCCCTGGTGCTAAGCTAACTAGCTGCAGGGCCCCACCTTGCAATTGAGCGATTTCTGCCTGGAATGATTTGGTATCAGAAGTCTTGTTCAAGCAACATAGATGGATATCTGCCGCAAATTATCCATTCATACCAGCAAGGTTAAGAGAAACCCAATCAGAATACTGTCTCTTTTCATCCTATCTTTGTTCAAAGTATTAAAGTATATGTAAAAACACATGTATTAAAAACAAACACTTGTATCTAAAAAACACATGTAAATACCGACTCATGTTTACACACTTACAAAAAGCGGATCTTCTACCGATACAAAAAGCGGAGGTCCGCTGGCGGACTCGGTGTTTTGGCACCTCTTCTTCCCCACACGTGACGCAGCGACAGGACGCCGAACGATGCTTTGCGCTGCGTGGCATGTGGGATTCGGTGCTGGCACTGGTTGCAGGCGCACGAGCTGAGCTTCAGGTCTTTTGGCGCTGCAGGTGGTTATTTGGTGGTTTCTTAGAATAAGGAACCCCAAAAATGGCTGGTTCAGTACTGTAATTTGCCAACATTATTGGATGATCAGGTGGTTATTTAGTTGTTTTCTCATGATGTTATTTCTGCTGCTGATGGTTTCTTTTGTTTGTGGTGTTTTCTGGTGCTATTGTTTTCTGCACTTCTGGTGTCTTCTGTTGGTGTTGTTTTGGCATGGTGTTTTCTGCTGGTGGCCTTTTGGTGGTGGTGCTTTCTCGCAGTGGCGTTTTCTGGTGATTCGGTTTGTCTTTTGATCGTGGTCGTAGTGCTGTAGCCTCTTTTTTCCCGTGTGGTGCCGGTTTCTCAGCGGTGGTTGGGTGGTGTTCTGTTTCTGGTGGTGTTTTCATGATGGTTCGTGTTTTCTGCTCGTGGTGCTTTGATCGTGCTCGTGGCGGCGTTTTGGTGCTGTTTTGATTGTGACTGCGTAGTCGTGTTCTAGTGATGTTTTGCTCGTCGTCATTCATTACCCTATCGCCGGTTCCGCCGATTTGTTTCTCGCTTGTTTTGTTTCTTCTATCTCAATTCTCCTCTTGATCCCCCAATGGATACTGTCAGTCTTGCGATACATTGTCGGACTCTCTGGTCCTAGATTTCTTGGAAAAAAAAGTGTCGGCCAGACCTGACAGATAGGGTTGAATCTCGAAGTGGGGCCACCATGAACAGTTGGGAATTCCCCAATAGGATTCATGAAATAATCGCTCAATTAAAGGAGGTTACTAGCAACCTCACAAGCAGTTTAAGCAGTTATAGCCTACTTATAGCTCCCTGTCTAATTTAAGTGGGGAGCTCCTTAAGTGGTTATAGCCTAGTTTTAAGCAGTAGCCATCTGTATAACCACTTCGCTCCCAAACCACCGACATCAACGGATCGATGCAAACCTGACCACGTCCCCACCTACAACCCGCAATCAGCTCAGCGCCATCTGCCGAAGGAGTAAGGGCCTTGGAGGGTGCGAACTTGCGCCGGTCACTGCCAGGCTGAAGCTGGGTGGTACAATCAAGAATGAATTTCAAGAACCACCAATTTCTTATAAATGTAAATATCTATGAAAAACATATATACATATATATATATATATATACACACGGTTCTGATCAATATGTAAATGCTATTATTCAGTCTATTCATTTATCTAGATATTGTTTTTGTGTCTATATATATAGTATATTTCTCAATCATTGATGATTGCATGATTTGACTTCTGATGAATCTATTTTGCAATAGTAAACCATAGATGTGGTTCATGTGTACTATTGAGTGAACGATCAGCTTGTGTGTATTGCTTAATACATGATGAGTACATACCATTTTACAAACTATAAATCTGATAGTTTCTACATATTGTTTTGGAATACTGCCTCGAAATGTCTCAACATATATATTATAAATATAAATAAATATATATATATGTATATATGAGATAGCATCCAACAACATTTGACCACTAATTCCTTGGGTTAGCCAGTTTATAGTGGCCATGAGGTACAGTATGGTATAGTGATATCCTGGCGCGGTATAGTTGATCACAAAGTCAATCGTAGGTACTGCTTGCCACAAAATATTGGAGTTATGTCGGCTTGATGTTCAAGTGCTGCTCTGTTGAACTCTCACCAAAATTCAGCGGGGTCAAACATCTGCTCTGCGATCGGCATCGGGGGCATCGGGTATTTTCATATTGTATTTTCCAAACTGGTGGTGAAGTGATCCATCTGTCATTGATGCATCCACCAAAATTATGCATATTTTTGCATGGTTGCAACTCTTCCTGCCTGGATTCCTGCCCTGCTTACTTTTCCTATCACAATAGTATTGGCTGGGCTGTGGATGGTGGGATCACCCAAATCATATCATGATCAATCACTAGCAATCATTTGTGGCCATCATTGGCACTTGATAGGCTTCCATTCTAAGCACAATCCACCACTACAATTATGACGTAATCAATCTGTCAGCGACACTACCAAAGTTCGAGCGATGTCCACACTATCCGGGCCGGGGGAACAACAATGCAACAATGAAAAAACTTGTCAATCGAATCAGATGTTCAAGACTTGGTCATTAGCCACGGGAGCTAAGGAATTTACATGTTGCCGCAATGATCCCAACGATGTTGTTTGGGTGGATATGGCTACACGTGATGATATTCTTGTTGCAATTGACTGCCGTGATACCAGCAAATTCTTGGATATCTGCAGCTAAAAACCAAGCATTTTCAATACCAACCCTTCTCAAAGGTTTGTAGACAGGGTGAGGAAAAATATCAAATATGCCAAGGAGAAGGTGTGACAGTCAACTGGGAGATCGAGCTGTCAACAAACCCTCCACGTTCAAATTTGTGAATCACCAGGGAAGGGCTGGTCATGAAGCAGCAGTGGAGCAGTGGATGTCCAGTGCTGTGGGTGGCATAATATAAACGATCATGCGTTTCATGACAGAAATCCTGCACCGTTGGCACCCCAAACGTCCTCATGTGTGAGGACATCCCAAGGGTGCAACGGTGGCCACCGGGGGGGCGGTGCAGGATTTCAGCTACAACTTTCAGCCGTTCTTGAAATAGGGACCCCCAAAGTTTTGCTTGGTCTACTACCTACAAATGGTAAATAAGCCAGATGACTTGGGGGTACTTGAGAAACACCCATATCAAAATTGAGGGTTCCCAGGCAATATGAAGAATCAAACTGGTGCAGGATTTCCTCCATCAACAGTACGTTACAAACAATTACCAGCATTATCATATGTATAATGAGTTGAAGAATCGGTCTTATTGTTACTTGATAGCGGTCATATGCTCAGAGCTACATTCTAAGGACAGTGATTTCACAGAAACTGGTCGCAAACTGATAACAATGCGTGTGCATCTTACAGCTTTCAATGCATTTTCCAGGGTAGTTTTCTCAACCCAATCCCTCAATCAACCACGGACATCGATGGCACCTGCTGACCCCTGGTGCCCAGTGGCAACGACACCAGATTCCAGCACATTTTCTGCTAGAACCTGGGCTATGCGGCCGCAGCTTGGTTGAGTACTGTAGTTATCATGCGATTGATGCTTGGCGGTTGATGCTTCATGATGGTGCGATTGTGAATCACTAGCTATCATGTTGAATCATTTTCAGTTGATCATTAGCATGATTAAACGAGCTATAGCAGCTATAGCATTAAAATATATCATAAACATAGTTGTGTGTGTCAATGTATGGTTGGAGTTCGATGACGGCATTGGAAGGATCACCAGTCACCAGGATGTAAAGGTTGATGGTTTAGGATGGTTATGATTCGATGGGTATGACAACCAGCGATCATCACTTAACTCTCCGTCAAACTGTTTGAACAGGCAAAATGTCCTGGCTGGTTACAGCTGGAACTGCCAGCAAAAAGAGAACCTAAACAAGCCATTGCAGAACCACGCATTCGCTGTCTGATCAACCAGGGGATTTGATAACTGTTCAAATGACACAACACACAGACGCAGTTGCTCTTATAACTCAAATGCTGACAGCTCACTAGTGCTTGGTTATTGCTGGTTCGGATTCCTGTGACTATCCAACACGTAAACAAGAGGGGTCAACATCCCACAACAGAATGATAATCCAACACTGTCTCTACCTCTGGAAGTGCTGGACCATCAAACTAGATCAAACTAGAAGGCCTTTTCTAATCCACATAATAGATCATAAATGATCATAACGTATCACAACAGAATGCCCCAAACACCAAGAACAAATACACATGGAATTCCTCTCATCTTGATCTTTAGAGTATTCAATCGCTTGATATAGCTCTTCAAGGTTCATCATTTTTCATTCATTGTCATGGTTCAAGTATAAACGAAGGATGGGCTCTGAATCTTTTCAGCCAAGATTGAGATCATCCCCGTATCCGAATTGCTCCTCCAGTGTTTTCTTTGGTAGAAATCTATGAACTACCCCTAGCCACTCTCCCGCCAAAACCACTCTGAAATGTGAAGTTGAAGAAAGAAACCAACAATTTGAGTACAAGTACGTCATCTTGACCAACAACCACATCAATCCAAAAATTCTTAGCAAAGTCAAGTATCTTAATGATCATCCAACAATACAAGGCGCACGAATGCAAGTAACGAAAGCAACTACCAGCTAGAGTTAGTTCAAATGAAGCCAATTAATAGCTAGCTTACAAGTAGTACCGCACAAGGCGGTGGCGGAAGTTTCCAAGATAGGAGCACTATAGGAGTGTGCAGTTGTGGTTGCGACAATGTGAGCATCGATCTGGCCACTTGACTGGCAGCCTATCTGTCTAGCTATCTTTCTATCAGTGGATCAGTTTTCTTTCTGTCTGTCTGACTGTCTATCTATCTATCTATCTGATGATCTATTCGTTTATCTATCTGCCTATGTACTTGTCTTTCTATCTACCTCACTATCTATCTCGTCATCTTTCTGTCTATGTATCTATCTATCTACCTGTCCATCTATCTATTTATCTATCTGCCTATCTATCTATTTGTCTATCTATCTACCGAATTTTTTGTCTGATCATCTATGTGTCCATCTGTCTATCTTTCTGTCTATCTACCTGACTATCTATCTACTTTTCTATCTGACTCTCGTTTCGTCTACCTATCTGTCTATCTATCGACCCATCTAGCCATCTGAATCTGGCTATCCAATTGTCTGTCTATTCCATCTATCTATTCTAGCTATTCTATCTATCTATCTATCTATCTATCTATCTATCTATTTATCCATCTATCTATCCATCTATTCATCCATCGATGCATCTATGTCTCTGACTATGCATCTAGCCACCCATGGATCTGACTATCTGCTTGTCCATCTATCTGGCTACCTCTTTGTCTAGCCATCTATCTATCTAGCCATCTTTCGTCTATCTATCTATCTGTCTATCTGTTTATCTATCTATCTGCTGATTTATCCATCCATCTGTCTATCTATCTTGTTAAAAACTTGTTAAAAACCACGAGTTTTTGCGACTTCGGACGTGAGAATGTGCTTCGCGCGCAGGCGGCGTGCCATTTTGACCTGCAAATGTGCTTGGCGCGCAAGCGTTGTGCACATTTTGGCCGCATAAATCACGAAAAGTGACGCGAAACGCAAGTGTTTTCCTACTTTTGTCTCCTGTGTTCAAAAAGTGTCAAAACGTGCTGTGTTTTGACACATTTGCTTCAAAATGTGCTTCTCGCCCTGGCCGCGTGCACTTTTTCGGACATGCAACTTTCAAAACTTGTTAAAAACCACGAGTTTTTGCGACTTCGGACGTGAGAATGTGCTTCGCGCGCAGGCGGCGTGCCAATTTTCATGATCATATGACATCTCCGAAAAGTGGCCCGAAACGCTAGTAAAATTGCAGTTTTTATTTTGGTACAAGATTTTATCTTAAAAACTTGCTTCGCGCGCAGGCAGCGTGCCAGTTTTGAGAATCATGAGTCATCAAAAGTGCTCCGAACATGTAGTGTTTTTACGATTTTGACTTCCAAATTTGCTTCGCGCCTAGGTTTTTTAACGATTTTGAACGTGGAATCCTCTAAAAGTGTAACGATTTTGCGAGTTGCAACTTCCAAAAGTGCTCCGACACTGTAGTGTTTTTACGATTTTGACTTCCATATGTGCTTCGCGCCTAGGTTTTTTAACGATTTTGGCACACACCTTCCGCCAGAGTGGTCCGCACCCGCCGCTTTAGCGAGGTACCCTTCTGGACCCTCCTGAGGCACAAAACCTTGCAAAACACAGCATTTCGCGACCTTCCTAACATTTTGGCGCGCTCGCATTCTCATCTTTCGCACATCTCTTCTTTCACACATCTCTCCTTTCAGACATCTCTTCTTTCACACATCTGCTCAGGCGATCTACCCTAGCTGAGTTGTCCATATTGTCGGAAGTTAGACTTCTAAACTTCCTTCGATAAGTTTCAAATCACTCCCCAGTAGTTCGTGATCATAACAGGTTCTCATCCCCATACCAGGAAAGTAGACATTTCATGCCTAACCATAGTGATGCGACCATAATTGGAGAATATCACCACCTTACATACTGGCCCCCTGTTCCTGTTGGACGCTAAGCAGTTTTCAAGCATGGTCAATAATTTAGAATCCTTGTTTAGCAATAGTGATTGACAATCATGAAGCACCAAGATCCACAAGATCAACTTCAACTGTTGACCATGAAATTGCTTTCTGAGAAACATATGTTCAACGGGTAAAACTTGCTCTGAATGGTGAGTTTCATTACTAGTTCACCCTCAAATAATTAACTATTCATGGTGTATGGCTATGATGGTGTAGCCACCATATCATAATATACGATATGTATACTATAATGATATACTGTTCTATATCAATCCTTCAATATTGTTGCTAGTATCAACCATAATGTCGTAACCACCATATCATAATATATGATATGTGTAATAGAATAACAGTGAAATCACTAATACAATCAATAGTATCACCATACTATCAAGATTGAAATACTCTAAGCATATTGATAGTATCATCTTATCAGCATATGGCAGTGAGTCAAAACCCTGTACCCCTGGTTCCCCCATCATTAACCATTGTTTTCCTTATTATTGTTGGTGATTATCCCCCATTAGTTGGTTGATTAATATGGACCCATAGCCATATCTATAGTACGGTTCATTTATGAAGAATGCCTAGTTCGCCACTCAGTTCTGACCCGCGAAGTCCCTGGGAGAGTGGCGTCCCATTGGATGTCGAAGCCCCGCAGGGCTTTGATTCGCCCATCTCCTCCGGCCTCAGTGGGGCTCACCTGGGGGACGAAATAGTACTGGTTACGCTTCGGTGAACGCAGCTGGCTGGAAAATCAGCATATTTTGTAGAGAAACACCGAAGTAAATAATTGGAAACACCAATTGTGATATTTTCCACAAAATTGCGTTAGATCACCAAATTTACCATTGGTGATCAGCACCGGAAACACTGGGAAACCATCAAGTTTATTGGTGGATTTTCCATTGCTATGTTGGATCACCAAAGGCTAATAGTTGATTAAAGGTTGAGTAACAATTGGTGGTTTCTCAAGTCATAGGGGTACCCCAAATCATGTACTTGTTAACCATTTATAGTAGTAAACCAACCCAACCATTTATAGGGCTCCCTATTTCGAGAATCCACCAATTGACCAATGGTTGATGGTTAATTATGATACAACTGGTTGAGTAATGGTTAGTAGTTGAGTAATGGTTGATAGTGACTGGGATACCTTACTGATTCAAACACCTGTGATGATACAACTGGTTGAGAAATGGGTGATAGTTGATATGAATTGTGGATGAATCGTTGATTAAGACTTGACCAATTAGGGATGATACAAATGGTTGACTGATGAATGATACAAATGGTTGATTGAGCGTGATTCAGAGTGTACCAACTTTACAAAATGATAGTTGATGCAGGGTGATTTGAATAATGCACAAGTTGATAATTATGGGTTCATTCATGCAGAAATTAATGATTGACAGAACATCGTAGAACTAGGTCTCTTGTTGAGTGACGATGCTTTGAAGGCCTGGGCATGTTCTCGCTGAACAGAACTAGCTATACTTTTCCGGTTGTTCAATGCAAGTATCTTCACGTAACTGTTCATTAACAAGTCTTTCACTCGCGAACAATGAACAGTTATACCTTCTAATCTTAATTGTTACTAGTTGCTGAGAAAACTTTCACTAACCTGTCAAGGGAAAATGTTCAATGTCTGGTTTTTGTGAGGCTATCCCTTGTGCAGGATCCCCTTGATCGCAATTAGGGGAGCTCCAATTCCAAACAAATTGGAATTCAAGTGATGCTTGGGATCCACAAACAGTTCCTTTTCTCTGGTCCAGTGTTCTGATGAGTTCACAATCAAATCTTACTATTGCGATAATTATCGCACCTAATTGATACATATTGATACTATGATTTCTCTCATGTGTAATGCCCCCAAAGTAGTAATTCATCATGAATCTTATAATCTACACATATCTATCCATCTCTATTATATATCATAGTTAATGACAGTCAATCGTACCTGGTTGGTTCATGAGTTGGTCGCCAACGACTTGGTGCTACCAGGTTCTGCACTGCCGGGCACCGAACCACGAACAACATGTCAGCATGCCTCGGTGGCTTCCAAAAGGCAACGACTCTGGTAGAACAAAAGGTTCCTATCACCAGAAATGCGTGCAGGTATTGTCGCCAACACTAGCAAATTACTTGGTCACATCTTGACAAAGTTGGGCATCATTCTGAAGGATTCCAAATGTGGGGAACCTTGGGTCCCAGGCCCCATGAGGCAACCTTTCTTCATGCTAGCTACACGATTGATTGTCTACGCCATGTAGGGAGAGCTGGTCCAAAACCCACCTGTAGGGCAGACTTCAAAAAACCTTCATGGCCCAACAACTGTGCCTCGGCCGCTTAGTGATACCAACATCATTTTACATGGGCTCTGGCTATGGCCATGGGTCAACACCTCACATATTGAAGGGCAACTCATTGATTTACTGCGAGCATTGCGACAGGATGAGGGATGCTATCATCATCGTTTATCATGATCAATGAGAATACAATACTAACCAACAAACAGCCAGGCACCTCTTCCGCAACCATGGCTTTCGGATGGGTTCGCAGCCATCAGTGTGGCTTCAATCGAAAATTAGCTGTGATCTTCCGCAATAGTCATCAATCATAGCCAATGAGTTTATATAAATCAGCACATAAGCATTGTTCACCTGTTCACCATTCTAATTGCAATGATCAATTGTGATGAACAATTTGCACAGAATGAAGTTCACCATTCCCTTCCATGTTTGATAATTATTGCTTCCCGCTGGCGGTGCAGGCATCATCATCAGCGCAATAACACAAGTAGGTCATATTCACCACTATCCCATAAGATCAAACCATTGCTGACCATTAGCGCACATCAGCACTACGGTGAAATTACCCCTGATTCCCTAGTGTTTTGCACTCTCAACCCATTACATGATGACGTTTCTATGCTCCATATTTGCATACATTTGCAAATGTTTACAGCTTGCAAAATATCTTTTACATTACTGTAATTCAGCAGTTCATATCACTACTATTGAACATGATAGCAGCTGTCATCAAGAAGCATTGATGAACAAAAAACATACCATCATGTTTCAGTATACGGCGGTATTCAGCAAAGGAAATGATTGATCTACGGTAGTTGTACAATCATTCATCATCGGTACACTTTCCAATTGTCATTCATCTGAACCAACGTGTCCACTGATTCACCATCATCATGATGAGTCCCTCACAAATTTGGCTATGGGTCAAAACCCTGTACCCCTGGTTCCCCCATCATTAACCATTGTTTCCCTATTATTGTTGGTGATTATCCCCCATTGGTTGGTTAATTAATATTGACCCATGATCATTTGTCAGAACAATAATTTTCAACTCATAGTACCCATGATTCACAATCAGAGTCACTTGAGGTCAGCTGCAACAAAATGTGTTTTCAGCTGCTCATTTTTGTGCTTTAGAAAATTGGACTAGTTAATTCAACATCTATTGGCTATGGGTCAATATTAACCAACCAACTAAAAGGCGATAATGACCAACAATGACAAGGGATACAATGGCAAATGATAGGGAAACCAGGGGTACGGGGTTTTGACCCACAGCCATATCAACGTTTTGACATTCATTACAAACATCTGTCTTAACAATCAAAACAATACAGTAGGTCCTTGTTGACCACTGCTCAGCAGTTTACAAAGCCAGGTAAACCAACTCAGGTTTTGAAACCAAATCCGGTTTAAAATCAAAACCACCAAGTTTCTATGAGTTTGATAGGATTATCTTTGCTTTTCATAAAATATATCTATTCTTCTATCAAATAGCTTATTTTTGAAATGAAATCATTGAACACAACATCATCATCATCATCATCATCATCATCATCATCATCATCATCATCATCATCATCTTTGTTTAGAATCAGAACAAGGGAATAGGCACAATAGTTCGTCATTGCTAGCCATTGTTCAACATTCTGGGGACTGGGTACACTCAGCCCGAAAAGTACCCAGTAGCTATTACCATGCATATGATACTGATCATTACAGCTACGGTCAAAGCTAGGATTATAGCTACTGATTATAGTAAGGGATGCATCATATGGATCCATCAAGGTCTTAAATCAGTAGCTAAAACCCTATGATGGATCCATTGCTGTTTAGCTTGTAATTGTTTAACCATTGTTGTTGGTTGTCCTCCATGATGAACCACTACTAACCGTTATTTTCCAACTATGGCAAATGACATTGTTTCATAATCGTATGGTCACTAGCGATAATAGTTTGTCAATTGAGTTTTTGATGATTATTAAGCCTTATGATAAATTACAATACCACCAACTAGTCATGTTTAAGCATTACTGACCCTTACTGTCAAGCTATTATGTTTCCATCGTTTGCTATGAACAATTCTTAATCATTCTTAACCAAATATTTATTATAGACTATTGACAATGGCTAAACTAGGCCAACTAGTTGGTCAATGAGCAAACGACACTAGGCCGTTATCAACCATTACTGGTTGTTTGACTAATAGTTGGTTACTCAACTTGGCCAACTATCTATTATTAACACTGATTATTCATAAACCAGTATGGGTCACCTATTTATTAATAAACCAATATTGGTCCGATTCATTGTAAAAAACAATATGGCTTCAATAATCTATTACCAATTCATGAATACTAATGAAATAAATAACCAATATTGGTTGTTAAATTGATAAATGATACTAGGTTTGCTATTAACCATCATCAACCAATAATAAGTTTACTATTAACCATTTATAATTATCATTATTACAATACCTACATTTGTATACGTAGGTAACAACCGGCTCTTAGACTAGGTATTATAGGTATATTAAATGTATTTTCAACCAGTACAAACCATAATTAACCACTATCAACAAATGATGATACTATGATTTATTATCAATTTCTCTAAACCGATATTGGTCATGATTACCATTGTTGATTGATGATAAATAATGGTTGCAAGGTAATTAACCAATTATCATCAAAGTCAATCAACATGGATTAATATTATGCATGGTAATCGTCACCATTATTAACTATTCATTACCAAGTTATGATTACTATTATTGCTATACCTATAATAATCGCCCATCAATAACCTATGATGCCTATAATGATAACAATAACGACAAATAATCAATCAACTAACATTGTTAACCGCTTATTACCCAATAATGATCAACCAACATGGTTGACCTAATAATAAGTATACCTAGAAACGATGAATAACCTACAATACCTATAATAGTCACCATTATATTAACCAGCTATTATACCCATAGTGTCTATAATAATGAGTGATTAACCTATAATACTTAAAATGCCATTATTGTAATACCTAGGTACATGGTTGGCATATTTAGGCCTATTATCTTATACCCATAATGATAATAACACCAGTATGAATATTGACCCATTCTGGGTCAATAATGGTTGATTAACCTACAATAGCCTATAACACCGGTTAAGAAAAATGTCATTCATTATTAAAAGCGGTTTATCATTAGTTAACATCGTTGATAGCTCATCACTATCAATTAACCATTGTTAATACCTATTAAAAACAGTCAATTAACCATTATTGATCATAATAATATGTTAATTCACCACTATTAATCAACCATCATTCATACCTATCAATTAACCATTAACTGTTAATTAACCAATCAACCATTATTAATACAAAACCACTAATACCACAACCTATAAAACCTATTAAAAAACTATTAAAAACCTATTTGAAAACAGTCAATTAACCATTATTCATTAGCAAGTCAATCAACCATCATTAGTTAGTCAATTGTTAATCATAATTAATACCATCATTGGTCAGTCAATCAACCATCATTAGTTAGTCACTCATTCATTTTCATTCATAACCATTGTTATCAATTGTTAATGGTTATTACCAATTAACCATTGCTATTACCTATCAATGGCTGATGGTTAATTATTACCAATTGTTAGGTTAACAATGGTAATTATTGCTATAACCTATTAACCATGGTTAATGGTTAATTGTTCATACCACTGTAAGTACCATTAACCATTGACAGTTGGTTAATTATTGGTTAGTTAACCATTAACCATTAACAGTTGGTTAATTCTTAATACCATTGGTTACTATTCACAGTTGGTTAGTACCCATTTTTAATCGCTTCTTCATTCACCAACTCGTCTGCCAAGGCGCTGAGCCATGCTGGTCACACCTGCGGCGCGTTTCACCAAGGCGCGGCGACCGTTATCACCAAAGAAGGCGCGGGTTCACGTTCGGCGTTCCGACGCGTTCCAGCACCGTTTTTTTTGGAAACGGCGTTCCCTAGGGGCCCCCAGAAGTGAAGATTTGGAGCGAAGGTATAGGTTGATTTGGGCCCCGCTTGTTGTCACAAATCTATGATTATCTCCCCCAAAGGTGAAGATTTGCCATTTAACGAGCTGGTTATGGCCATCAGAAGTCTATAAGTGGTACCCTTTAGTTACCAGAAAAAAATCAATAATGCCAACATGTAGGCTGGGAAATGATGACTAGTCATTGTTAATACTTAATTGTTTAATGATGCTCATGATTTGCAATTAATCATTGGCAAACCACATTGTTTTGCACTGGTACTTTTTTTGTACTCGTCCTGGACTCGTGCGGGAACCACTATCATTAGTCTTTTCAACTGGACTGGGATGATTTATGCATGCTGCCTAGAACAGAAAGTTAAAACATATGGCAAATACGTATGTTTGAGCCTACTGAAAAGCAAACAAATCTCGTCACAACAGCAAGTCTCGCCATGGTTCATCTCTACAGGTGTAAATCAAAACCTTCCATCAAAACAATCCGGCTGGCAACATCCAGCTGAATCACACTGAGCTCTTGTGGCGCTCGTTTCAGTCGAGGACCTCCTCGTTTTACAACATGGGACTTTCTCAAAATCGGGAACTCCCAAATCATCCCCCAATATATAGTCCTTTTAGACAAGCAATGGCTGATGCTAAGGGTCCCCTATTTTGAGATTTTGCAAAGCGCATCAATCCAGAACACGGCACTCGTTTAGTGGAGGACCTGCTCTGTTTACAAACCAAGCAAAGAGTTCCCACAACTTCAACCATGTCTAGATGATTCTGCGGGAAACTGCTTTACATATTATTAGTCGTCTGCTCATATACTAGACCAGTGCACGCGCGATGTCACGCGATACACAAAACCTGCATACGAATACAGGATGAGACATGGCCATATATGCCATGATTCGCACTAGGTGAAAGATGGCTCTGATGCGCATGTTGGGGATCGACTCTGGATGTTGTTCTGGTGTTGTCCTTCACTGAACAAAAGGAAAGAACTGCAGTAAGAGCGGCCAATGCGCTTTTTGTGGCCATGTGCAACAAACAATCTTCAGGCTCATGTCCCTTCTGATAGCGTTCTTCCGACGTAAAATGCCACCATTTCGGTTCAGTGCGGCCACTTATCCCCTTGAAAACGTGCCTGGGTCAGTGGTGAATCTCCCCGGGATTTTCCAAACTTACCGGCAGCTTGCAACCGAGGTGCCGTTGTTGCACACTGGCAACGCCGTCCGGAAGACCTCCAGTGTTGGGAAGTTGTTGGTGCTGCTAATGTTTGCCACATCGTGTCACATCCCAACACTGCTCGTGCTGTTGATCTTCTTCTTGTTGTTGTTGTTGTTGTTGTTCTTGTTGTTCTTCTTGTTGTTCTTCTTCTTGTTGTTGTTGTTGTTGTTGTTGTTGTTGTTGTGGGCGCAAAGGTAGTAGCAGCAGTAGTCGCAGTACTGTAGTAGCAGTACCAAGTGCTGTTGGCGGAGGTTGAACAACTTCACTCGAATGCTACGTTTGATAGGTCATTGGCTTTTTTTTTCGGGATTCTTTTTCGGGAATGGATAGCAATGAATTACGCTATTTATGCTAATGGAGTTTGTTGATTTGCTTAATTGATCATATTCGAAGAATGTGTCATCAAATCTCCCAGCGATTCACCAAATAGGATGGTTGTTGGTTGGCTACAGGTGTTGCGACTAAGTGCTGTCGAATCAAATGTCGATATTGTCGGCACTCTGCAATAATTTTGGTTACATTCATGACGATTCTTTCATAATGAAACATAATTATACATATTAAACCATCCCAAAATGTCCATACAACTGGAGTTTCGCCAGCAAATAGCAGTGGTTGATTGACCATTGATTAACCAACCATCAATGGTTCATTGGTTAAGCTCAATCGTACTATTACATACTATTAACACAGGGTTCACCGTTGGTGAATGTTTGGGAAAGCCATGAAGTCGTTGAACATTTGGAAAACCAAAATCTTTCGAATTTCCGAACCAAGACCCAACACAGCCCAAAGCAAACAAATGCTGACAAACGCAGGCAGAAATGGAAGCATGAAATCATTGAGACGGCAAGCTATAGTGCGAAACTAGCATCCATTTTTGAACTGCTTTGTTACTACCACTAACTCCTTAACCAAACAACATAGAATCACCGTTGTAGTTCTCATCAATGATAGTTAATCATTATGATATGGCTAATGGTGCTTGATGATTTTTCTCTGTTTAGCACTGTTTACATTTTCAATAATCATTAAGCCAGCAATGCACTATTCTTGCGGATCGAACAAATCATCAACGAGACAGCATGAAGCAATGAACTCTAAACATCAATCACTACAATACTATTATACAACTTTCATTAACATATCTTTGTTTGACAATCATTCAATTGAACCACTAGATTATTCTCACAGTGAAAACATGTGGCAGTGGGTCAAAACCCGGTACCTCTGGTTCCCCTATCATTAACCATTGTTTTCCTCATGATTGTCGGTGCCTCCATTGTTGTTAGTTAATATTGACCCATGGCCACATGTTGCTTTTTGCAGAGTTTTGGACACTGGACCGGACATCCCGTGCCTTCGTCTTGATGTTGAAGACACACAGATCACCGGCGGAGGTGCCTGACGTGATGGTGTGACCTACCAAAAAAACGTACCTAACTTACCATATGAACTGTGAGTCAATCAACCGACCTTTTCCCTTTTCCCTTTTCCCGCATCAGTCACCAGCCCGGTATTTACGGGGATGGCCCAAGACCGGGAAATCAACTACGCTCTTGCCAAGCGCTCGTCGAGCTTTGCGCAAGGCAGCGCCAAGAGTGCCCCACCAGCACGAGTAGCAGGGGAACGAAGATGTTGACCAAACCAAGATTCAATAATGCCAAGACGTCTCTCAGGCCAACTGACCATGAAACAACCAGCATGCAAACAGATGACATCACTAACCGGACGACCAAACCGACGAACAAGTTCAGTACCAAAACCATTCAAAATCGCGGTCAACACCTTGGTCCACCAGCGGCAACGAACTTTGAAGTTGATTGGCCGCACCGCTGCGTGAGGATCAAACATTATCCAACTACCATTTTGGTAAATCGGGCCACAATTCCCAGTGGTGAGTTGAAAATCTAAGAACAAATGATAGCAAGAAATCCAACCAAACACACAACCATCAGCACCCATCACCCTTTCATTCTGAACAACATCCAACCAATCCTGAACAAGAGCAATGTAAGGCAAACCGTAAGAAATCGTGAGCCCTGGGGGTGGTGAACCATGCCAACACCACGGATCTGCTTCGACCTGTTCCATGCACTTTGGCACAGACTCACCCGTCCCATCATCAACTGCAGCTTCAGCATGAGTCGAACACTTGAAGACTTCCTGGCTGATTCGCAGAAGTGTCTTTTGGATTTGACGATTCCGACCTCGGCACTTGTAGACATCATCAACGTGTTGAGCATGCCTGAGTTGAACATCATCAGGCCTGTCAAGATTCGCTCGCACAGCTGTGCGATCAGCAAAGCCATTGAGCCAAGCATCAGCTCTGGGGTCAGAACCGGGGTCTTGATGTGAGCGGATGTGCTCAATGGAGTGACGGGCCGGATTCAAAGCCCTTGCAAGCCGCCCCCACAAGTCGCTGTTCGGCATGTTGGGCCTGACAAGGCCTCCTCGGCAAAGACGACGAAACCCCTTCACAACTGCCTCGTTGTCACAGACCAAATGGATGGAAGCATCGGAGACGTTCGCAATTTCAACACTCATGACCACCGCATACAGCTCAGCACGAAACGAAGTCTGAATCAGGCCTGGCAACGGCCCTTTGGCAATGACAGTCGGAGAGCCAACAAAGGCCACCACCGCCCACGCAGCATAGCGGATCTGAGGGTCCTGCTGATGAAAGCAACTACCATCAGTGAAAATGCGAAGGTTCGCGCCTCTTGGCAAAAGCACAGCATTGCGAATGTCGAATTGAGGAACCTCACAAAGGTACCCCCACCACCAGTGCAAGTTCGCTGGAAGCAAGGACCATCCATATGCAGTTAGCACCTCAGGAAGTGTGGGGAGGCAATCCCACACCTCCTTGTCAAGATCCTCACGCAGGGGAGCAAACGCATCACATTGCCAGAACCGGTGATAACGTCCATCTTCACATGGGCAGAAGTGACACAACCCTTCATTCTCAGTCCAATGAGCAGCAAAATCCCCAGTGAAAAATGCGCCATTCAACAATGTACGAAAGGTGCCAGCATCCTGATGGGACAGCATGTTAACCCACCGACGAGTGTCCTCCACATCCACCATGGCAAACTGTTGCATACCCTGTCGGTGACAAACGGTCTGTGCAACAACTTGGTACCACGCTTGTTCTGCTCGAAACAACAGCTCCTGAAAGGATACCTCAAAGAGATCAAAGGTACCAAACGCATCTTGCAAAACTCCTGTATCTGTAACCGACCACCCCAAAGCATGAAGTCTAGCAACCAGAGTGTGAGTAACACTGTTTTTGGGAGCATCAGACCATCCTTGAGCAACTTCAACCATCATGGAGCGAACATGGCCCGGAGTACCACAGTCCCGAACTGACCGCAATGTCTGTTGGATAATCCAGAACTCAGGATCCGTAGTGGCAGATTCAATGCAACTCAAGTGAATGATGCCACTGACCCCAGCTCCGTCGGCATTGATGCCCTTCATGGCGCCTGTCCGGAGCGACAACAGGTGAGCTCCTGAAATGGTCGTCGAGGCCACCCCATGCAAGCCCCGGGGCCAGGCGGCAGTTCTCACAGCCCTGACCTTCATGTGATAAGGACTGGCAGAGCGTCGAAGGGATTCCCACAACCGATGCAGTTGATCAAGGCGAGCAACCAATTCCCTGTTAGTATGTCTCTTGCTCAACTGAACATGTGCTCCCAAGTTCTTTGCGCACTGGACCACACGGTAACCCCCCGTTCGCAGAGCTTTGCGGGTGCCAGGATCAAGCGACCATGAACAGGATTTAGCAGGATCGAGTAGGAGATCAACCTGCTGCGCGAAGGCTTCCAACCTGACCCAAGCACGATCAAGCCACGAAGAATCTGTACCAATGACCTGCCAGTCATCAACGTAGGTCAGAGTTCGAATCGGTCCTTTCAATGCATCCATCCAAAAGTGGAAGATACTATCAACGAAAATCATCGCCAGGCAACTCAAAGAGCAACCTTCAGGGAATCCGGTCACTCCAGTGACCCCTGGACTCATCTGATGGCGGAGGTCAAAGTGACGAACCAGTTGTGAAAGGGCCCCTGTCCATGCAAGCAAGGTCGGTGGTGGAACTCCAAACATAGCAGCAACCTCCATAACTACCAACCGAGGCAGATGATTAAACGCCTTCTGCAAATCAACAAAGAAACCTCCGACATGGTCACCTCGAGAGAAGGCCTCTTCAACAATCCAAGTCAGTTGTGCCCAAACCTGTCCTGCATGACGCGCAGGGCGACTACCATAGAGGTCATCTGGAAGCTGTTGGTTAAGTACCTGCAGGATATGCTTGGTATGCCAGGACCCCCACAGGCGATAGAGAACGCTCAACACCGTGATGGGTCGGAATGACATGGCACCAGTGGGCAAATCAGTTTTGGCGAGGGAGACCACACGTCCTGTGACTAACTGTCGTGGCCACCGCCCTGTTGTTTCCGCATGCTGGAAAAACTTGCAAAAGTGTTGGAGATTCCGGGAGGACTGAGCCTGCAGGTCACTGACTCGAACTCCATCAAGGCCACAGGATGTTTTCTTGGTCTTCTTTGCCACAAGCTGTCCCAAGCTATGTCCATCCAAGGAGATCCTCTCAATCGGCACAGCGTGAACATGAGCACGAGCGAAGTCAAGGATTTGATTCCACTGTGAATGGGGGACATCAAAATGACGGTTCCACCTTTCTGACCAACTTGTTTCAAACTCAGCAAAAAGTTCTTCAATGCGTCCACAAAACCTTGTCTGAGTCAACTGATCGCCAACCTGAATGTCAACAGCATCAGTCCAAATGCTATCATGTTCAAGGTGGATCACATTCACTCGGTTGCCTCTGCAGTAAACCGGCTGTGCAGGGTCCAGGGGAATCGCTCCATCACACACAATCTGCCGGGTGTCAGCTTCAAAGGATTCAACCTTGCAGGTGAGAGGTTTGAGAAGAAGATCAACTGAGCCTGCCTGGGGAGCTCGAATATCTTTGAATACCAGGTTAGGGTTTTCCGCCCTGCGAACCTTGGCATATTCATGCCGCACCGACCTGAGTTGCTTCTCAAGGGCACGAACAGCCAGGTGGAACGATTGGAAGATCGCTAGTGCAGTGTCTGCATCAGGGGGATGGTCACTAAGAACCGCAGGGGCACCAACTACCTTATGTTCCGACTGGGCATACCACGCATCGAAGGAGGGATGAAACCCTTTGGCCCGCCGGATCGTGGACCATAACATCACATGCTGGATTTGGTTGTCACTTGTGGGAACTTTTCGAGTCAAGGCTGCAGCACTACGATGAAAACTCTGGAGTCGTCGGAGTTGTTTGAACCACCTGCAATGCTTCAACGATGGGCACAAACAGTCAGGAGTGACTTCACCCAGGCGGGAGTTACGTATGGGTGCATGCTGAACTCCAACCAGCTTCTTGGGATGGCATCTCCTCCCCCGTCCTTTGGCAGTAGGGGGGATTGCAGGGTCGATTGCAGCGGCAGCTTGCTCAAGTCTGGCCCAGACCTCTGGATATGCCTGAGAACTGGGCAGTCCACTGGGGAACTCAACATCAGGATCAAAATGGCTAGGCCACTCACAGGGACCTGGCATCGGCCAAACAAATCGAGGGACATCTGAGGTATGCCCACGAAACGTTCCACTCAGGGGGGAGTGGTCAGGCCAGGCTTCATGATCAACAAAGACACCTGTCAAAAGTGCTTGAAGCTCCACACTTACATAGACAAAGTCTCTGCGATTGCATCCCTTGCAAGTCGGCTGTGGAGGAACCCCCCACCTGGCTTCTGCAATCGACTGCAGATCTGCAAAACCTGCTTGTTCAAGTTTCCTCTGAGCAGCAACCTGATTGGGAAATAGGTTGAAGTCACCAGCAACAATGCGGCAACCATGCGACAAGTGTGCAACTTGATCTACCAAACATGTGAGCAGGATGTCATTGTGTTCCTCACTGTGAGGGTACGCACTACTATCCGGAATGCCGTAGAAAGTGCCCATTGTCAACCACAAGTCCCCAATCAACGTAGCAGTGACATTGATGCGACTGGTTTCATGGAGATCAGCATGCCATCCATGATTCAAGGACCGAGTGGGGTACTTGCTCAACGTCGCGACCCCTCTCCATTGTCCTGAGAGGGTCTTATCTGAACGTGTGGGGACAGGATACCCAGAAGCAAGGTACTTGAACGGTGACCCGGCAGCATGCAAACCAGCTCTAAAAGAGTGCAAGGCCCTGGTCGAAAGATGCGTTTCGGAGACACACCACACATCCCCGTAGGCCATGAGGTGACCAACCTGAGAAGCTTTGCCGTTCAACCCGCTGGGGTTAAAACAGCCTACCACAAACTGTCCTTCATTGTCACCACAAGGGCCCGGGTGAGAGGCCTCACCAATGCGCACCAAAAACAAAACCTGGATCCACCTGACAAACAAAGGGAATTGCAACCTGGACAACTGCACCTTCATGCCAGGGGCTCGCTTCTTGGAACACGGTCTCGCTTCATGGGCACTCATGCCAATGAACATGACCACAACCCAAATGCCAACTAGCCCAAACATGATAGCAAACCATGGGCTCCAGGAGCAGCCACAAACCTGGAAAATGGCAAGTAACATGACTGCACCCAGCCCACACCATCAACTCATGGTATCATCTTCTGAGTCCTCACGTGAGCGCTTCTGGATGAGGGAACGGATCTGCTGCATCTGTGTCTGGAACATCGCAGAAATGTCCTGTTTCTGACTCTCAATGGAACCTTGGAGCTGGTTGCCCTGGGAATGCAGCTGCGATTCAAGGGAGGAAAGTCGATGTTGCTGGCGTGCATCAGCTTCACGGACTTGTGTCTCCAAAGTCACATGCTTGGTCATCATAGTTTGCATCTGCACCTCCAGGTTTTGAAGGCGGTCTTGAGTGGATTGCACATCGGGGATCTTAGCGAGCACAGCTTGTTCAAGTTGTGATTCAATCCTCTTGAGTGACTCCGACGGGGGTGCAGCATCAACCGCCATTGGTCGTTGCCAAGGGTCCGTACCTCCATTCACCCAAGGATCAACCTTGGTGCCTTTGTCTGCATTGGTAGCACCACATAGAGCCAGCGTTGCAGGTGCCGCAACTGGATGTGACGATTCCGTTTTGTCCTTTTCCAGGTGTTTGTGCTTCGTCACCACAACATCCCCGTGTCCCATCTTCAGGAGATTCTGGGGGGGTTCAGTAAGTGCATGAATGACCCACATTGCACCTTTCCCAGGCTGCGACGACACAGGCTGAATGGGTTTGGTGTCCCATCCAAAAGTCTGCAATGCTTTGCAGATACTGGCTCGATCGCTCCCATACGGCAAGGGACCTACGATGAACTGCAAACGTTGCCCTCCTGCGAGGTACACACTGTCTGGACGGATGCGCGAGTGAATGTTGGCAGCATCACATGACTTGGTCCGCAATCCACGCCTGTCTCCAGTTCGGGCAAGGCCAATGATTTCTGGGTTGAGCTGCTTTTGTCGAAGCATCTCCGCCTTGGTGATCTTGGGCATCCACACAATGGAAAAGCCACCAGCTATGTCTTTGCCGTCGTCACTGCGGGGTTCACAGTATATTCCTCCTTTGCCGCTGCATTGAAGCAAAGGCAACAACAGCTCATTCGGCACTCTCACACACACCGTAAAGATCTCAGCCGTGGCAGCAGGCTCTGGACGGAACCCTGGACGCAAATACTGTCTGCGCCACACGTCCAACATGGCCGACTTCATGTTGAGTCGGTTTGGGTTGTGCCACTTTGGACAACCGCAGTTGGCAGCCTCGCACAAGACCAGAAGTGGGAACTGGCTACACACATATTTCAAGGGGGCTTGTGCAATCAGAGACCAGTCTTCAACCTCATCTTTGTAGATCATCAACTTCAGGGTTGCCACTTCAACCGTTGCAACACTGACCAGCGTCTTCTCAACAGACTTCTCGACAAAGCCCTGGCCAATCTGAACAACCGTGACATCCAGCAATATCGGTTCATTGTCCACACTGCATCGGCATGGAAGTGTGATGGATGTCTGAGCGAGGCTTGTGGGAAACGTCTTCGGGAGTCCAGAAACAATCACCAGTGCAAGCGGACACTTGCTGACAACCTGATTGGCTCTCAAGTACGCCTCTGCCTCGACCAAGGTAGTCAAAACATATCCTTCAGCAATGGGACCTATTTGGCTCAGCTCTAATCGATTGAGTGGTGCACCATCAAAGCTGAAAGTACCCTGAGGAACCTGTAACTTCGACGGGTCCAAAGTCAGCTGTGGTTTGGGTGCAATCTGTGGTGTCTTCTTCTTGGGCGGTCGACGATTGCCACCATTTGCATCGATCTTGCTTTGCAACTCAGTAGGCAACAAAAATTGGAAACGAGCCTGGTTACCCAAGCTCTTCAGTTGACGCCAAGGATCTTTGAACGAGAATGCCTGGGTGATGCCTTTGGCTCCAATGGCATTCATGGCTGCACTGACACGCTTATCACTGACCTCTGGAGGCACACCTTTTTCTTCGAGCAGCAATTTCAACTGCTGTTCCGCATGTGCATGGGGTCCTGCAGCCCAAATCCATGGTCTGGCACATGTGGCAAATGAGCCGAGAGCATCAAGAAACATCTCACGAAACTTGTTGTGAAAGAATGCAGCCTCACTGTCAACCACCGGCAATCTCCAACTAAACAGTTTGTGCATAAGGAAAGCGATGGCCAAAGCACCACAACGACCTTGGTGTATGAACATGCGATGGTCTCTTTGGATTTGAGGTGTGCCTGTCGACCCCAGAATCGTTGCAAAGGCACACAAAACCGGCCAAAGAGGGACATGATCAGCATCTTGAGCATCCCATGTGTGAACTTGAAGCTGTTGGTTTTCAACCCAAAGGAACAGTGGGACCCAGTGACCCCCAACAGGCGCCACCATCATCACACAGTCGACACCGTCACGGCAAAAGGTTGAGCACCAATTGTGTACATCATGATTTCCACATGCAAGCCAACCTCGGACAATCAAAGGATCCACAAAAGCAACATGCCTGAACTTGCGGGAGATTCCAGCCTTACGATTCTTCACACCTTCATGGAAATGCTGTTGCAAACGAGCAAGGTGCCAACGGATTTCATCATCTGCCCAGAGCAGATGCTGGTTTTGCAAAACTTCTTTGCGTTCCTCAACTGGAATGGCTTGAGAAAGCAACCCTTCCAAGGGTCCAACGGTGGTCACAACAGGTCCTCCAAGTCGCAAGAGCGATTCGGCATCAAGCTGCTTCAAGTGAGATACCGAGACACGCACCGCATGGGTACCTCCATCGCCAGTACCATCACCAGTCCTACAACCAGGCATTAGGAAGGGGAGTGGCCTGGATTCCCCATGAAGACCATCATCGGGCATTAGGCAGGGGAGTTGCCCGGATTCCCCAGAAGAAACTTCGCCTGCCACTGCACCTTCGGGCATTAGGACGGGGAGTTGCCCGGATTCCCCATTACGTTCACCTGCCACACCACCAGCAAGTGCCACACCATCATCAGCAGGTACTGAATCAGCTTCTGTAGTAGGAGCCATGGATTCGCCATCAACAGGCTCGTCTGGAACCTCATCGCCTGCCACGCCTTCGGGCATTAGGAGGGGGAGTGGCCCGGATTCCCCATGAAGACCATTGCCTGCCACATCGTCAGTTCCTGGATGACGATCTGAATCTGGCCTTGATGCATCTCCGGAATCTTCCGTCTCACCATTACCATCACTGACTTCAGAGTCAACCGGAGTGGCGTTTGGTGACTCAACATGCAAAACATCATAAGCATAAGCTGAGTCCCCAGGGGAAAGCACGCATCCCTGGAAGAAAGCTCGGCTTGGCCTATCGTTGCGACGCAACTTGTCATCCGCTTGTGTGAGTTGGTCAATGGTAGTTCCGGAAGAAACTGTGACTTCATACTCACCCTCATCATGATCTGTGGTGATGCGCAGCTTTTTGCAAGGGGGTCCATCATCAATCACAAAGGCAACCGTTGCAGGAATGGTAGCTGGAACTGTTGGTTGGACCTGGTCAATGCCAAGGGTTTCCTTCTCCCTCTGGATGAAGCGAAACAGAGCAGTGTCTGGCTCTGCATTCAACACTTGGTCAAGGATTCTGGCAAACGACATGTGTGCATTCCTGGGTTCCCAAAAATCCAACGCAAACAACTGCTCCATGGACAAAGTCTTCAATGGGGCCCATCCCTTGACTAGTTCAGCCAATTCACCAGGAATGACCGTGGGTTCCCAAATCATCTGTGCTCTAGCTACTAACCATGAGGCATATGCAGCAAGCTCCTTGTAGGGGTTGGTTTCAGATTCCCCAGACTTCATCTTCTCAAGGTGCTTCTTGACGTGACTTGAGATCCACAGCGACGGAAGCGGTGATGCCAGCTGTCCTAGACTGCACAATGAAAGCTTGAGGGGTTCAAAGTCCAACCCAGGGTCGACTCCGTTGAGGAGCGCCAATTCTGCTGGGTGAATGTGACGTCCTTTGCCATTGTCTGTGGGGAGGACAACGCCATGCAAACCTCGTTCACGAAGTCGGGATTCACTCAGCGCACATCTGCGACATCCGCAGGGGCATCCCTGCATCTGACTCCCCCAAGCATGGAGAGCGCACGGCAAAACTCCTTGGCTGTTCATGAAGTAATCACACGATTCACCATTGGTTCCGAACGCTTCTTGTTCCCTCTCATTGAGTTCCAGCTGTAACATTTCAGATTCTGTCATGGGCATGGGACTCGGGATCAACTGCGCAATCTTGGAAAGGCCAAACATGGATGGAAAATCAGGGATTTGGATCTGTCCAAAAGCCTGTGCCGTGAGGATACACCACCAGCGTCGACGACGTGTCGGCCAAATGTCAACCAAATCAAGGATGATCTCTTTCTTAGAATACCCGGTACCTTGACAAAAATCATCCAACTCTTTCTGGGCGAAAGGATCAGTGGCAATTGGGGGTACACACTCCAGAATCCCATAGGGGCATCGCAACCAGTGAATGGCATGAAGAGCACCTGTAAGGCTTGAAGACCGTTCATCGTCACCAGACCTCTGATCTCCCAATGTGCTGTAGGGTTGACAGCTAACACCAGCTATCAGCCCAGCCAAGTTCTTGCACTTGGCCCAGATTGCCATGACCGTCTCTTCTTTGCAAATATCCCCATGAATGATTTCACGTTCATGCAGCCTAGCATATTCTTTGACAAACACTTCATTGAAATCACATCCGGTGATGGGGAGAATTCCCACCGCGGATGTACCAATACCCATGTATCCACTGCCAGCACACACTTCGATGACTTCTTGCAATCCAGCCCAATCAGGAATGGAATGTGGAATGACAAACGTCTGGTGGTCAACCGTGAGATTCGGAACATTTCCACTCACATGCACCACAGCCCCAAGCAGCGCATACGAAGCAGCATTCTCACTGAGGTGACCATTCACTCGGCAAAAGAAACCTTTCACAGAGTCCCTGACAAGATGTTGCATCTGCATAGGATCTAAGGCCACGGGGATGACAACCAGGTTCACACGGGAGCCATCAGGACATGAGCCAGGATCAAAACCAAGTAAGACCATGGCAAGAGGATGCGAACCTTCCCAACTTTAGTCGAAACCGCCGCACGGGCTGGTACACTTGGGCAAAGCGGCTTCAATCAACCGACCATCCCAAAATACTAGGGAAAATAAGCAATATTTGAAGCCACCAACTAGTTGGCCATATGGTGGTATTACACTTGGTATATGCACCAATCCCAATGAAATACCTGGTATACTTGGAACTACCATCAAACACTTTGAGCCATATTCGATGCTTCAGTCATACGACTGGTACTAGATTACCATGACATATTTGATGGCCCCTCCGAGCTGGGCAAGATTTCTAGGCCCCAACAACCTGTTCGAGGTTTTGATCACTGGTTGTGTCAAGCAGGAATCCAGCACATCAACAAAGCTCCTGGCTGAGCTCACAAGCGGGACCAAAAACCAGAGTATTTGGCAGATTCGGGGCTCATAATCTAGAGCGATACTCAAACATCATCATCAAATATCACTAATTTTCCTAAGCACAATCACTATCCAACTATCATCCATCCAATATCATCATGATATAGCATAGTATTGACCAATAGCCTCCACAAGTCTGTTCATTTCTAGACGAGGGTCGGGAACAGAACCGACCGCCATGGCAAGCTGCTGCATCCACGTTCCGGTGACCAGGGTGATTCCATTGCTGTTGAAGTCGGCCACCCACAAGCATTTGCAATTCGCTTCGTTGGCTAATGAAAGCGAATGGTCGTGCGTAGTGGTTGCAATAATCAAGATTCATGTTGGTTAACCAATGATTAATTGTGGTTGCTACATGTTGCTCGGTGGTTGATGTGACTCAAAAAATATCTGATCGCCCTCGCCATGGGGAGAGATTCATGGCTGGTTTCCCAGGGCAAAATTGGGATCAACTCCGAAGCTACCCAAATGCTGGATCCATCATGTGCCGTCATCAACCACTGGCTGACCATCCAATAAGGATGGGCCATAATGGCTAAAAAAAGGAGGGTCCATAGTGGCTATAAAGATACAACAGTCAGTTACATAGCCACTATGGCTATAACTCTCAGTACTTAACCCTATAGCCGTTCTTAAGCATTGTTCTTGGCAGCTGAGACACCCCCCCATCCATCGCCCACCTGTGATGAGGAAGTCTCCGTTGACCATGCCACAAATGTGCTTCCGTTGCAAGCCAGAAGGAGGAAACCTGGGCGCGGCACGTGGGGGCGAACGAGTGTCAGGGATCGTCCAAAGCACGACGATGACTTCAGCACTTTCTATGTGAATGTTTGCATCCAACATAATTATTCACTTCTATAACTTGGACATTCGTTCTGAGAATGTTAAACATTTGCCAACAAAACCCTTGGATGAAGCATTTTAGGATGTGATATGTTGGTGACACAACATCATATCGGGATGATGGATAATTCGAATGCATGGCTTGGTACACCAAAGAAGAAACCTATGGGGATATCTTTAAATGCTGGTAGCCGCAATGATGGGAGATCCACATTGAGGTTAACAAAGGCTGATAACTATTGCAAGATGTTTCTTCCAGTATAAAATAATGGATAGCGATTGTTCATGATTCACAGTGATCAACCATCCCCGTTGATACGCCGGAAGTGGCATATACCATGCCACGTATTAATCATTGGGTCTATCCCAATACGGCAAGTAACCGCAAGCAATCGCTGTTGCTATCAAAAACGGTTGTGGGAGGCAACATGTGTGGAGGATTCGTGACACCACTCATGGATATGTCTTGAAACAGGGGACCCTTTCTACCGGTGGAATGGCTTGTTTAACGTCTTCTTTGAATCAATGTGGACATCATGTAAATTCTAAACCTGATTCTCTCAATCTCCTTCTCTGTGCTTAGATGGACATGATGCGCGTAGAGGACAACAACTTGCATGTTTCTGCAAGTTGGGAAGCTCAAATATCTGGAATCTGCTCAAAGTGTTTTTGTGTTGATCGGTTCAGTTTTCGAAGGGTATGTGCTTTGATAAACAACCACATATTGGCACCTTCCACAGACTGCAAAAGACCACTCACAAGGAGAACCTTTGCATACATAAAATGTGTTTAGCATACAACAAAACAAATCATCACAAGTGGTGCCCAGTTGACCAAAAAACACGGCAGTGGGTCAAAACCCTGTACCCCCGGTTCCCCTTTAATTGACCATTGTTTTCCTTATTATTGTTGGTTATTATCCCCCATAAACTTGGTTGGTAAATATTGACCCAACTCGCCACATCAGGATAATCATGATGCACAGCAGGGGGCTTGTGCTCGGTGACTTGGTGCCACCCCATACACGTGGCCCGGCCGTCCAGGCCGTAAACATGTCTGCCGAGAAACTGATCTGGTTGCATGTTGAATATCCATCTTTTATGCTTGCCCACAAACACTTGATGGATTTTTGGCGGTTCCCAGAATGTAAGTAGCAAAATGATCACTCGAAGTTCCACCCATTGGTCAATCACTTGGTTTGCAGGAAAATGCCAGGAATTGCCAGAAATGATGGTAAATAAATATATTACCTGGATATTTTCCTGTTGCCAAATCCTTTGATTTGGAGAATCAGCACATAGTTTGGCCCGCGCAACCCAGGCCCAACTGCCGCAATGCAGCGAAGGCGCTGCATTGCATCACTGTCCAAGGTGTAGCACATGGACCTGTCAAATGACTTTGGAGGCAGCCATTTGTCAGGATTTTACCATCCATCAACATCCATCAACATCCATCAACATCTATCAACATCCATCTGTACTGCGAAGCTAAGCTCTCCTTGTTTCACTTGTTTCTGCTTTTGATTCACGAGTTCTGCTGTGTCTTTCCTGGAACACAAGTGATTTCCAGTTCCCTTCGAGGGCGACAATCTGCGGAACTCTGCCAGTAACTTCTATAAATCGTGGTCACTTGACCTGCGAAAGGGAACAGGGGAACAGTACTCTGGATGTGCATGGCTTAGTATGGTAGGAACAACAAAACATTGGCGTCATATTGCGTTCGTGCTATTTTGCCAAGTGCCCTTCCTTCCAGCTCAGCTGTCAGCCGTGACCCAAACATGCCCCAACAATCCACAATTTAATGCTTTTGACTCTTGACTGTCAATCTGAACTATGATGTTGCTCACGAAACAGCTGACAGCTTGTTGCTCACTATGATGTTTGTCAATCACCATTTGTCTTTTTGTTGCTCATTTGATGCGGAACAATCACCACCAACAGCAGCAACCCCGGAAACACCAACAGCAATATCACCTTGAAATCACGGTAGCGGCCTCATGTCGAACTTCATCACATGATAGAGCACCTGACTGTCGTAGGTGGTACATAACCTCGAGGTCACTCGCAGCTGGAGATTCACGTGCCATGTCGACCGAGGAATTTATACCCCCGAATCTGGTGGATAATCCAGGGATCATTTGGGCACCCGAAAAGGGCCACTGCGAGTTGGAGGGTATCATGGACATTCCCAAAGTATCATGGACATACCCGGCTTTGTAAAGTTTAAGGCATTGGCTGCTGATCAAAACTGATCAAACCCCAACAACAACCATAGCTTTCATCTCCGAACTGAAAAACAGGATCTATGTTTCGTTCCTAATTGAAACATTAATTTTGGTGATAGTATCACCACAAAAATGATGCCTGGATAGTAGACATATGCTGAACGCAGCTCAATCATCAAAGATGCGGTGAATTTGTTGAGATGTTTATCTTCAATGAACTCAATGAGCAGCTGGAGACCCCATAGCTCACCAAAGAGCTGGTGTAATTTCCAAGATAGGATGGGAATTCGATGTGTCGATGCTGGTACCCGAAAAACATCATGGCCAAAAAGGACGTTGTGTCTCATCGTTGTTCTATATATCTCAACCATTATGAATCATCACTTTGCCTGTTAATCTGTTATTCATATGATTAAATGTAATCATTATTAATCCAAACCTCTTTCTGATTTGCATTATGATGATTGACAGGTTACCATGTCATCTGGATTATTGTTAGTCTGTTATTAATCATCATTACCCTTTGGCAGACTAACCTGGAAGCTAAAAATCACAGTTGGTAAAGGTAAAACCACCATAAACGGTACATTTTGTACTTCCAGGTTAGTTTGCCAGAGAGTAATCCAATCCAAGTGATTGTAAGTGATGATTAACGATCTATATTAGCTTATTGTCAATCATCACTTAATCTGTTTTTCATCATCATGGCAGATTGCCACTGAATCAATAATCACTGAATCTGCCATGCATTGATAATCAGGTAAATCTGCAAACAATCAGTTGGATAACTTATTCATCATCAATCCAACTGATGATTTGTTGATTATCCAACTAATTATTTGTTGTGATCCAATAGATTACCTTAATATCAATAATCTCAAATCATCATCATCATCATCATCATCATCATCATCATCATCATCATCATCATCATCATCATCCTCATCCTCGTCTCACCACCAAACATCAAGCGTCACGCATCAAGCATCAAGCATCACACATCAAGCATCACGCATCAAGCATCGCGCATCACGCATCAAGCATCACGCACAAAGCATCATCGTCATCAAGCATCCGCATCAGCATCATCATCATCATCATCATCATCATCATCATCATCATCATCATCATCATCATCATCATCATCATCATATCAATATGTCCAACTGATTGTTTGCATTGCCAGGGCTTCCAGGGATCACCACCTTCCACGAGGCTTGGCTTCTCGAAGACGTTCTCTGAGGTCCCAAACTGGTAGGATGGGTACCGCCTGAGCAGCGAGCGAAACTTCGGTGTTCCGCCAAGGAAGCCATGCTATTCTTGTCCCATTATGTCCTATGACCCTCTGGTAAACAAACCTGGCAATGGAAAGTCAACCATTTATTGTTGGTTTCCCAGGGTTTCACTATAAGATATGGTGAAAATCCATTGCCAGGTTAGTTTACCGCAGGGTATCCAGTATCATCATGTATTATCAATGTATTCTCCACATGACATGACATATGACATAACCAACCAACCACTTCAGGATGGTATTTCTCTTGAGCCCCGCACGCGCTGACGTCCAGGATGGGTCCCCAAACTCCCAGGAAGCAGGGACTTTCCGTCCTGGTGAGTCACATCGGCGGATCATGGCGTTCGTGATTTGACTGATGGTGGAGCACGCTGGCAGTGGTGATCAATGGCTGAGAATGATTGGCAATATTTGGCACCGGTTCCTGACCGCAGATAAGGGCAAATGTCATGTCATAATCACTTCGACTCTGGATCTCTCTAGATGTCATCGACTGGTAATCATGCTCTCCACTACTCCTGAATTTTTTAAAGATCTCTGTCGAGATGGGAGATGGCTGGAGGTGCGACAGGGATCCGCAAGTTGCGGGGCCGTGTACCTCGGCACCCGCTGTTGCAACATCCTCAGTGCTGCCCTCATTGAATTCTTGCTGCTCGGACGTGTCACTGGTGGTCTTGCCCCAGGCTGAAAAGAAATAGTCATTTTTAAAACATATCCTAGTTTTATGGAAGAGCCAACAACTTCTAAACAACCTCCAAATTGTTTTATTTAAAGACAATACATATCTGATTAAGCTTGGTGGTACAAACTGTTTGTTCCTGATGAACCGGTGCCTGATAATCTCTCATCACAATTGTTGCGTATCAATATTGTTCATCGTTGCTTGTCCTGTTGGCCCTCAACTCCCGTGCCAAGAATTCTAAGACTGTTCTTTCTCATGTGAAAATTATCCTGGAACTGGACTATAGCTTCCCCTTGTTTCTCGCAGTTTTGGGAAGATGTGCCTTACTTGTAGAAACTCCTGTTCATTTTTCCAACGATTCAATCTACCAATAAATTGGACTTCAGCACATAAATAAATCGGACATCGCTAGAACTGATACTAAATAAGGGAACTGATACTAAATAAATCACCAATCAATTGGGGAACTGATACTAAATAAGGGCCTCCAAACCACCCTGGAGATTTTCCCATTGACCAACTCATTGAGTTCAAGAGATACCCCGCCCAGGCCAGTGCTGGCCAGTGGTCATGGCAAAAAATATCATTTCGATCAGGTAGATCGAAATAATGATTGATATTGGTTGATATAATGATTGTACCCCAAATCAACCAATATCAATCATTTCTAGTAATAAACCAACCGTTTTGGGGGTTCCCTATGGCTTGAGAAACGCCCATATGGCTGTGGGTCAGTTCACCCTTAGTCCCCCTGGTTCCCCTATCATTTACCATTTTTGCACCTGTAGCCTTGTTGGTCATCATCCACCAGGAAATTGGTTGGTTACTATTGACCCATGGCCAAATCATCATCAAACATCCGTGATCAACAAGCAAATGATTTGGATCATGGATGTTTGATGATGATTGATTTGCAACATATTTGGCGAGAAATCATGATCACCAAACATCCATGGCTTTGATAAATCATCATCAAGCATCAAAATCATCCAGAACAACATCCAAATCGCCAAAACCCGGTTTCAAACCATTCTGAATTATCATCATTAGCATGATCATGGCCAATATCAACATACATTGACTAATTAACCATTATTGACCTCGGCTATTAAACCTTCTCTGGCTGGTGGTTTGAACCCCT
The DNA here is from genome assembly GCA_009767595.1 of Symbiodinium kawagutii. NCBI lineage: Eukaryota > Dinophyceae > Suessiales > Symbiodiniaceae > Symbiodinium > Symbiodinium kawagutii. The sequence goes on from VSDK01015536.1 coordinate 183,855, forward strand.
ATGAAAAATGTTAGTCAACCAACCATTTGTTAATGATTACTAGCGAAAACAAAACAATGTTTGAAACCACCAGCCAGATTATTAACTACGGCTATTAAACATTCATATGATCAACCATTATCAACCATCATTGACCATTATTAACCATTTATTAACCATTGTTAACCAGTATCAACCATTGAAAAAACCTGGTCATTTTACATCGAAAAAAATGCATCTCAACGATCCTCATGCCAGGTCTGGGGCGCGATCTCGCCGTTGTGTTGGATCTCCCACGGCGCCACGGCGCCACGTAACACTTCAACAGTTGATTCAGTCTTAACTACTTGATGAGTATATGGCTATGGGTCAATATTAATCAACCAACAATTGGGGAGTAATCAAGAAAACAATGGTTAATGATAAGGGAACCAAGGGTACAGGCTTTTGACCCACAGCCATATGACTTACTGAAGTTATTATTGATATATCAATGATAACAGTAGTCTATGACAGTTATTGGTATATCATTACTGAGTATATCATTGATATATCATCACTGAAGTTATTGATAACAGCAGTATACGACTCTTAACATATCATTCTAATGATATTGATTAGTATTGTCATGACTTACCATATCTTACTGAAACTATTATCACATGTTATCATCACCGCTATTGCTGTTGATTATCATTAATTAATCATCAAGAGTTAATTATATTATCTGACACTAATCATGGAAGATATATTGAGTTGATTATCATAATGCGTTATTATCTGACACTACTCGGTCACTATTTCACAATACCGTCCACCATGAAATACTACAATCAAGCGGGTTTTGCTTTCACTGATCATCATGGTCAATTGGCCTAGTGGAGGTTGGCAAATGTTTTTTTCTATACTAACCTGCCAATCGTGGTTGTGATACCGAACAATTAGTCAATCACGGAATACCGAGCGGCTCAATCAACAGTTCACTCACCATAATTCACCATCACTTTTCAAAAGTATCAAGATGGAGCCATGTTTTCCCACCTGGATAACAATAGGCTGGTTTTGATTAAAAACCAATCGTTTTCTTAAAAACTGGTTTTAATAAAATTGCAACGGAGCCATGTTTATTAAAACCAATCGTTTTTCCATGGCTCAGTTGCACTCCGGACGTGTCCCTCTCCTCCGGTTGTAAACCACCTCGCCGGTTGACACCTAGGCAATGTTTGAGGTGTCCAGGGGAGTAGGGGAGTAGCAAATAAGTAGATATGTATAGATAGGTATACGGAATAGTCAATGATGGTTCTTCTGAATGGACAATACGACATGGGGAATGATTAGTTGATTGATGGTCGATCTATATTTCAAAACTGTTGATACATGGTCTATGATGGCTAATAATGGTCGGTACTACTGGAACATGTCGAATAATAATGGTCAACGTGCCCAGCATTCCCATGGTGACAATCTTGGACGTCCAAATTTTGAGAATATGGCATCCCGGTGGTGTTACAAAAGATGCTGATGACAACAATGAAAATGTACAGTCGCCTTTACATTGTGGTCGGCGTTTTGTGGGTGAACGTTTTTTCATCATGCATCACCTTTGCATTCGTTGTTTGCTGGTTTGTGCGTGTTTTCGTGGCAAGTTATCTTGGGGGGTGTTGACATTCCCGGCTGTGCATTCCTATTCCAATGGTTGTCCCTTTTGATTTCGCACTTACCGTGGTCGCGGTGTGCCATCATGATGTTGATTTCAGGAGTTCGTCATATTGTTCATCCGAGATGTTATTCTTGTTGGCTCGAGTGTGCCAGTGTGTGTGTGTGTCCTTTCTCTGGCACAATGATTTTCATTTGTCAGCGGCAAATGGTTAAAACACCAATTTAAGCACAGCTGTACTGACCAGGAGTGGTAGCCACTAGCCTGCTTATGCCTGCTTTCAAACACAAAGCTTGCAACCATTCCAAGTCATTTTTGGCGTCGAACAGAAGCATAAGAGAGTTGCTGACACTGGCTCGATGGAGCATGTGTTGCCCACGGTGACGATAGGTTTATGCTGGCTTAGGGTGATTCTCTCCTGGGCCCATCCCAACCACTTGGCCCCAGCTCATACACAAGGAGCACCTGAGCCTCTGAGTTTCCACACGTCCCAAACAAAGATCCTCAGCACAGGAAGGTGGAAAACCATTTTCAGAAAATCATTGAAGATGTATTGAAATGCATAAATATATCTACAGTCTATATGGTCTGTATATGTTTTGATGTCTATCTAGTCTAATTATGTATGTTTATAATATGTTTATATGACTATCTGCATGCAAATATTTGCAAGAACGGGTGTTGATACATGGTCCTTGATCCAAGAATGGCCAGCTTCGCCAAAAAACTCCTTGCCGCGAAACTGTCGCGAACCCCGTGTTTAACTTTCTGGTTTTGTTGTGATGCTAGAAAAAAGTATGTGGGCCGAAGGTAGCAATATTTGGCTTGATAGGACGGTGTTTCGAGAGTGTATTGTTTTGGTTGTTGTGTCAAGGTGGTGTTTCAGTGGTAGTGTGTGCTCGCGTTTTCGTGACGGTGTTTTGGTGTTGTTGTTTGAGAGCAAGTGCCTTTGTGGCAAAAGGGGCTTTTGGTAGTGTTTGCGGTAGTGGTGTGGTGTTGGGACGGTCTTGAAGTGGTGTTGGGGTGGTCGTGATGTTTCGGTGGCAGTATTCGGGTGCTGGTGTTTTGGTTGGTTGTGTTTTGTTGGTGATTTTCGGGGGTAGGTGGTGGTGGTGTGGTGGTGTTTGTGGTGATGTTGTGGGGGTGTTTTGGCGGTGGTGTTGTGGTACTGTAGTGATTTAGTGGCAGTGATCATTCCAGCCGTCTTGGTGGTTGTTTTTGGCTGTTGGTTTTGTGGTGTTTTGGCGGCGTTGGTAGCGGTGGCGGTGGTGGTGGCGGTGGTGGTGGTGGCGGTGGTGGTGGTAGCGGTGGTGGTGGTGGGGTGGTGCTGTTGCTGTCTTGTAGTAGTTAATTAGGGTCAGAGCCACACCCAAACGAGGTAGGGTCACAGTCGACCCATTAGGTTATGATGCTGAGTTTGGGCATTCGGGTTCGTGTGCTGCATTTTGTTTCCAAAGTATTACAGTACAGTATGACTATTTGAGTTGTGGACAAGTTGTTTCAATTCACGCAATTCGGTTGTGAAGATTTTGTGGACAAGTACCATACCTCCCTTATTCTTCTCATCTTCAAAGCTAGAACAGAATCTAAACTACCATCGGAATCGGTCAAAGCATTGCTAGCCACTCAGGAAACAAAACTGTTTCAGGCAGGAACTCTGCAAGCAACTTTCTCTGGGTTGTCTGCGCTTTTAGTCACATCCGCGCCCTTCCCCAAGAAGATTGCAGGTCCAGTGGCTGACTACTCTGTGCGTCTGGCTTTGCAAATGGGATGTGAGAACTGGCAGTAGCCTTTGCCCAGACAAATTCATTAAATCTTACAACCAACTTGTACCAAAACCAAATTATTCTATTAGGGGTATCGGTACTGGGTGGTGTTTTAATCCGTTGTGAAGGTTTTGTGGACATCACCAAAGTTCAAGGCAGGTTTCTTATTGATCAATTCATCTGATAATTTTGTTGAATACTCATATGATCTATTAGTTTAGCAAGGAACTGCAATTTGTCTCAAAACTGTAGGGAGACATATGGAGATTGGGTTCAAGTACAACCGCAGTATAGGAAACAACAGCAGCTTCATTTTCAAGCAGCAGCTGCAGCACAGCAGCTTCTGCAAAGCTGCAGCACAACAGTAGCTGCAACACACTAAAGATATCTAAAGATCTTGGCTTTCCAGTAAGGCAACATCGGAGGTAATTTGTTCATAAAGCCCCCCTATTTGATGGTGAATCCCCCGCTATTGAACTGGTCAAACTGACGGGTTTATTGACTGGTGAATCTACCATTTATCATTGGCTGTTAACCACAAAAAAATAAACACTACAGCAATCAACACAATCAGGCATGACCCATGGGAGAACCCACAATTTGACAGCACGCATCAGCCATGCCGCTTCGCAGCTAGGGCACATCTGGTTGGCTCCTGTGGCCACTAGGAAGCGGCCGTCGGGCGAAAAGCGAACCTGGCGCGAGCTTCGGCATTAAACAATCCACCGACTCTCATGATGTTGCTGGGTACCTTGCGATGTCATATCTGACTGTTCTGCTCCATGGTGTAAAGACCTGAAAAATGAATCTGTTTAGATAAAGATAAGACCCTACAGTTTGTAGCTGGTTGGAGTAACCAAACAAACGTTATAGTCGGCTTAGACAACTGATATCCCTCCGGGACTTGTCCCTTTAGGGTTTGCAACTCCCAAAGATGGAGCTTCATCCCTGATACAATTTGCTCAAACGCGCTGTTTCCACGCCGATAACATTGTTCATCATTCCATGTACTTCCGTCGTGTTTGGTATTCTCACAACAGCCATTCCATTAGATTAAGCATAGATTAGGATAGCATGAGATTAACCATTCTCAACCACAGCTTCGCCCAGTTTAACCATAACAAAAAGACTTCCGTTTCCCATTCCCAAAATTTGGGATGCATCATGACATCCACAACTGCCAGGCAGGTACCTCCTACACTCATCAAGGCAAGTTGGCGCGGTGTATCATGTACGGTGAACAAGGTGGGGCTTCTAGCGGGTTAACCAGCCATTTAACTATAGTTGCACCTACCATTGGCGTGGGAGTTACTCTGGTTATAACTTAGCAGCGGGAGGGGGGCCACCTTGAAGCTACCCCTGGGGTGGATGAATGAAATGCACCTTACATCTCCAAAATGACCAGTGCAGTGAGAGCCATTTGGAGGGCGGAGTTGATGAGTTCGCAATGTTTGAACCATTGTTTATTACGTGCTCCAACCATCCAACCAATCATCCAACCATTGTACTACAAGTGTCCTACAGTTTGGATTCATCATCCAACCAACTCTTGTTTCGCAAGTTGGATGGTCAACAAAACCCCACTGTAATGCTTTAGACTTTCGAAACGTTCCTGTGACCGGGGATCATACCTGTAAACATGATTGCGGTCACTGAAGTTGAATCGTTGTTGCCCATGATTAAGCTTTGTCAGCCGGAGTCATTAAAAACGATATGAAATGAAATGTGTAATAGCTTTTGACAACCATCATGAACCAAAATCAGTCACGTTTTGAGAAATCATGTCCAAACATAACTATTAACCGTTGTGGTAACGATATTATGAAAAGAAGATAAGCTTCTTATTACCATAATAGACAACCACCTGGTTCCAACAGTGAACCATGGCCCTGGGGCGGGTCCACGTGGGGTCGGTCGGCTCCGGGGTCCGAGAGAGAGCGAGGACGAATGAGCTGTGGCAGTGTTTCTCTTCCCAAAATGGGGAAGGCTATCCATGGGGAAGCCTTTACTACTACTACTACTACTCCTCCTACTACTACTACTACTACTACTACTACTACGACTACTACTACTACTACTACTACTACTACTACTACTACTACTACTACTACTACTACTACTACTACTACTACTACTACTACTACTACTGCACCATACCAAACAAAAACAGCACTTGCAAAACAGGAACCTTCCCTATGGTCCCTGAGATGATTTGGGGGTGAGGTCATCTCAGGTCCTCGAGCATGCCATGCCCCCCGAGACATCGCCCGAGTGTGGCCCTCGTCTCTGAGGTGCCAACGCACAACACCGAGTGGGCCAGGCCTCAGACGCGACGATTCCCCGAACGGCTGAGCTTCGATGCGGTGCTACCGGGATTCGTCGATGCGGAGGGCGGAAGGATGCGGTTGGCCGGCGGGTTCCCGCGAAGATGCGGAGTTGATGCCAACATGTTGGTAGATGAGATAACCATAGGTTGAATTTTGTTGATACTCATACCTATGGTTATCTCACACCTTGATGCGTCTGCCAAAAACTTGGTCTTGTCCAAATGCAGCAACCAGGATGTTCAATGTTTGCCACATGGCTGATGGTCGATCATGAGCCAAGATGATAGAGTAATTTGACAAATCATTGTTGCTTGAATTTACTTCACTCTGCTGCTTATGGCTTCTTTGAAACAGTATAATATAGGAGGGCAAAGCAAAGCCTATTTTGGGGAAGGGAAGGCCATGTGTCAAGAATGGCGGTACCGCTGAATATTTCTTTTGCAGGGAAACTATTCAGACTATTTATAGACATGGCCCATACAAGGTGGGGACCCCCCAGGGCCTGTTAACTGAGCTTGTAACTAGGCTACTTCCAAGGCAAATGGCAATTTCATAGCTCTGTAATCCAATGGCAAATTCTTCACCAACTTGTTGACTGCTTGGATGTGCATCCCCACTTGGTAACTGATAACCAAGCATGGTCGGTGCCACCTCATAGGGACTAAGAATGGTGAGCTTTAACGGCTGCCCATCGCGAACCGGGCCCACGTCACCGGTCGAATGCTCTGGGTATCCAAGACCGTTGAAGTCAATATAGCGACTTCGGTTGTCGAAGTCCCAAACAACCACGGGCCTCGAGTACACGCCGAGCTGCTACAGCAACGGTCATTCTTGAAAGAACGATTCAAGCATTGAAATCCAAATAGTCCACGTATGGTGTGTATGCATTTATATATATATATAATGGAAAGGTATGTATTCATCAAGCATTCCACGTATATGGGAAACTGCAAAGAGTTTGAAACCACCAACTGGGTAATGGTGCAAGACAAGGTATGTCTTGTTCTAATGGTTCTGACAATAATCGATTTACACATATTCAAAAACTGTAATGATTTAAGATGCAAGGGTCTTAATGTGTGGCGAACCTGCAAAACCTTTTATTGCCAAAGGTGAGTAATTTTTGGACTGCCTGGGTCTGGATTCTACCCAATCGACAATCCAATGTCTGACATCGCAAATGTGTGCTACATGTATGGGTATAGCAAACACTTCAAGCAAACTACTTTCAGTGGAAATCAGTGGAAGGATTGCCATCTTGACAAGTCCTGTTCGGCTATGGACGTCTTTCTGGAAGTCAAATTTTCATTTTGCATGTGTGCTCTACTCTTGTTGATGACATCAAACAAACCAATCTTGATGCACAAAACCAGGCACAATCCAAAGAAAAGCCGACTCCACCGAAAACAAAAGATCTTGAGCAAACTGAAACAGTTCCAAGCGAGCAAATTCAAATTGAAACAGCTCCAAACCACCAGCAGCAAGATCCAACCAAAATCAACATTCGACAACCAAGACATTTAATCAACAATCCATTCAGTAGTTGCAACCAACTTAACCAACATTAACATTCAACATCCAGTAGTTACCAGCAAGAGCCAACATCAGCACTGGTTGCAACGCCGAGTAGCGCCACAGCACCTTTCCGGAAGGGGGAACCCAACCTGGGCGCCGGGTGTTGAACTTGCCATCCCTCCCCATGGTGAGCCACAGGTGGCTCTCCCATTCTTCGACCCATGAATTGAGGCTTAATGATGGTTTAGATGCTTAAGTGAATCCCATAAATGATTAAGATTCAGTGAATGATGGTTTAGATTAAGATGGTTTTAATTCACCTTAATGATGGTTCATGATTAAGATTGATTAAGTGAATCTAGTGAAACCATTATTCTAGTAAATCCCATAAATGATGGTTTAGATGCTTAAGCATTAGTGATGGTTGGTGAACCATGATGATTTCTAAGAACGGCTTAATGCTTGAGGATTAAGAACGATTAAGGATTAATGATGGTTTCTACTGTTAATGCATCTAAACTTTTTTTCTGACAGGACTCCTTTCTGAGAAAATCTAGAAATCCAAAACCAAAAGCTGATCGGTGGAATCAAATGCAAAAAGAGGATAACCAAATCTTTTGAATAGACAGCTATTCATGGTCCATGGTCATTCATAGAAAAGTTCCTCATCCACCTAAAAACCACCTAAAGGGCCGGGGATTCGATCATCACCATTTACGAACCATCATTAAAGAGACTAGTAACCAAATTATATGCCAACCCTGACACTATGGGTCACTGACATTCACTAACCAAGATCCAGCCCGGGCTTGGTTCACCAACAGCTCAGCTACATGCTGGGCTGTCGGACTGCCCACTGGCCAGAAGTTTTCCATTCAACGACAGGTCAATGGCCGACACCTTTCAGCCACGTTTTGCGCACAGGTGAACATGTTGGATATGTTGGCAGCGATTCGTGGCAAAAAGAAGTTGGTCAAACTGGTTTGCGTGCAGAAACTGACAAAGGTTGAAGGCATCGCAAACTGTTCAAATATGCAACACAACTTAAGTGTGTTTAGGTATACATATGCCTTGCAACAAAGATGTTTATGACAAAACAACGGGTTGCTTAGCCTCACAAATGTCATTGCTGTCACAGGCGTACCCAACTCACATGAGCTGTACAACCCGTCTTGGTGATCAATCAATACACATATGGAAGGTAGCAAGCAGTCTGTCATTGCCACCCTTTTTGTGGACCCAGAGATGTTTTTCATCACCATGAGAGTTGGCGGTTGCCTCATGAACGCCTGAACGCCATTCAGACGCCGACAATTTCACAAACAGCAACCTACCAACGAACAACCATGAATATGGCTGGTATGACCAAGTTGATGGTGAACCGCTGACGACCAAGCCTTGAGATTCGGATTTGCACTGACGGATGATCAGCATGGAGGGGTTATCCATAGAGCAGCCCCAAGAAATGGTTGGTTTCCGTGGTTTCCTGGTGTCCATACTAAACATTGGTCTCAGCATTCAAAATCCATTGTATTTCATGGGATGCTTGGGAAAGGGATTCCCCAGGTTCCCACTTCTATACAAATCCCAAGAATACACCAACGATCCACTGCTATCCACTTTGGTTGATAATGTCCAAGGGAGTGGCAGAGATCAATCAACTTGTGGCATAATTATAAATTGATACCCCGGCGACCCACCAATGGGATTGTGTGGCTGGATATGACACGGAATCAGAACAAGTCATATTTATCACTGCATGAATCCTGTGTCCTTGAACGGACCTGATAACAAATCAACACCTGGGTTTGGCATGACATCCGCTGAATACTATTTGACCAACCTTGAAGCAATCAAAGGCGTTGTATTATCTCTGGGATATTTCTTGTAGACTTTTGCTTTCAAGTGCGTGACAACGCTGTTGCAATGACTACCTGCTATTTACTGAGTATAAACCATCAAACTGTATTCAAATCAGCCGTAAATCAGCTGGTGGAACCTGAGGACTGGTTCTACCGGTCGCAAAAAATTAGAGTTGGTGGGTTGTAGTCATCCCCAGCTAATCAGCTTGAGATCAATGATTGAGAAGGTAAAAATAAACATGTAGCAGTGAGTGAAAACCCTGTACCTCTGCTTCCCCTATAATCAATTAACCATCATTTTCCCTATTATTGTTGGTGATTATCCCGCAGTAGTTGGTTGATTAGTATTGACCCACAGCCATATGTTCTCGATTCATTGATAATGAACCATCAAAAACCATCATTTCCAGTTGCTGGCCATCTACCTTCCATTTCTTCATCCAGGGCACGTCGTTGTCATGCCCTCTCAGGAACTCCTGTTTGTGCGGATCCTGAGTTTGATGCTGAGGAGGCTGAGAAGCCTGATTCATGTTCAGACTAGTTACGAACATGTTCGTATTTTAACTAAGCATGTTCGTAACTAGTTGTTAACATCATGTATAAACAGTCAATGGTGAAATCAGAAGTCAGATGTTGAAAAGTTAACAACTAGTTTTATACTAAGCATCGCTGATTTCACCACTGATCTGAAGTATCATGTTATGGAACTAGTACAAGCGACCCAAACCACGCAGAATCATAATTCATGACAACAGTCCGAACAGTCCGATCAATCAAGTAGTTTCTATCATCAAATACTAATACTACAACTGGCCAGCCAACCGACCAACCATGTAAAACTTACAATAACTGATGCTATTCGGGCTATCCTGCGTTGTTGATTGCTGCTTAATAGCCATCACTAGTCAACAATCGGAAGCCCAAAATCACTTTTTTTTCTGGGTAAACCCGTGTAAACCAGTATAAAATCGTATATATAAATGGTGGATTTTCTACTTCCAAGTTCGTTTGCCAGAGTGTATTATAAGCCAATGATCTAAGCCACTAACCAAACCATCAAGCACTGACCCAGCCACGAAAGCAAGCCCCAAGCTCAAGCCACAGATTGACCTGGATAGCTGGGCTACAACCATGTTTCGTGAAGCCTGGGTACCAGCTGAATCAATGGGTTGCTGCGGCAGGTTCGATCATCAACCAGAAGAATTTCATTTTCAAGCACTGAAATTATTGAAGTTTACCAGAATTATTGAAGTTCTTCAGCTCTTCAGTGGCTCCATTCTGTAGCTAAGCTGCCCCCTGGCTGTTCACCTCTTCCAGCCGACCGGTTGAAACCAGGCATTTCATAATTTTCAACACAAGTTCTTACATCTTGTATATATATATATATAAATAATACATACTAATATAGATGTAATTAGTGTGTATCATATATATATAATTATAGATATATGACAACTAATAATATATAATACACACATATAAAACACATATCACAGTTCTTTTGATTTAAATATACTTGATCAGCTGGCCATATTTCAAGATGGTAACTTCTTGAATCTTTCGCGTGAGATCATTGAGAAATGGATAGAAATAGTCAACAAAAATGCTAAAACCATGACAAACAACTCGTTCGCAATTCGCATAAGCCTTACATTGCCTTACATATATCTAAACAATTAGTGGATTTTAAAACGTATAATCTAATGTATCATTAGAAATACTAAATAGATACATATATATATATATATAGTGAGTCAAAACCCTATACCACTGGTTCCCCTATCAACCATTGCTTCCCTATCATTGTTGGTGATTATCCCCCGCTAGCTGGTTAATTAATATTGACCCATAGATACATACATATATATAGATGAATAAAATCATAATAAATAATAAGGATATGTATTGCTTCTCAGGGTCTATCCGTCTCTGAGTTGTCTCAGTTAGAATTGGTTGATGAACAATCAACTCAGAGTAGCGAAACAAACCATTAGTCGAAAAAAATCAGTCCCAGCTATGGAGCTTTCCCATTGACTTTGGTGGCTTATAGATCCCTTGCTAAAAAAAATATGTTTAGTGGTTATATGGTAAATCGATCATATCCCAAAAACACCAAGAACCTAAGTTGGTGGGTATAAGCCATCCAGTCTCTGAATTGGTTGACCATAAAAAGCAACGACTGAGTTAGGCCTGCCATTGAGCGCTCCAGTGCAGCAGGTCTTTGGGGTCACCATTTTTTTGTCATCGCAGGTGGAACCTGGGGGAACCTGCGGTAAGTGTCAAGATTCAGGGAGGGATTGCTATGCTGAGGCCTTGGAAAGGGCTTCCACAGATGTGACATGTAAGATTCGCATTAATGATCCAAATTAACAAACCACTATGAACACATACTGATACATATTAGGGTCAATCCCCAGCTATTCGTGGTGAGTGATGAACTCACAGCTGGATTTCCAGCACCGAAAATCAGCTGCTGTTGCAAGCCTCGGTACAGGGCCCAGGCCGCAGAGGCTTCCAAGGCACATTCACATTCTCAATGATGATGGCCGACGCCGCCGAATAGATCAGCGTCTCCTCCTGAAGGTCAGCGGCTTCGCAGAGGTTAGGCTGAGGGAGTTCCATGGGATGCGTCAATATGTTGCTAGTACACAATTCCTACAGAATTCTTATATTCAAAGCAAATACTTCTATATAACAGATAGATTTACTATAATTAGTAGATGTCTATTTATCTAAAGATTCTACCTCATAACATTCTATCTACTCTCTATATATATATATATATTATTCCTGTATGGATTTTTGGAGTTTCATTCATTTTTGGCGTTACCCAGCAACTCAGGCTATTTCCATATAATTCCTGTATTCTGAGTACAGTTCCTACATGATCCTCCTAAGCAACTGCTGTTACTCCATGATACAGAATAAGCCACCTGCATTATCAATCAGAATTCGACACTCTTAAACCACGGTAAAATGATTCACCCAACCTCGGGGTGTCAGAATAATTCCAAAACAATTGCCCGCCGGTTCCCCCCCGAAAAAAAAAAACAAAAAAAACACGTAAAAAAATATTGGATGGGTATCCCAGTTGTAGGAATGGAACAAACATGACGGTAAAAAACAAATTGACACACGTCTTTGATCGCAAATGGGCTCTTGGTAAGGGATGCCCAACGGATGTTCTAACGGGTCTTTGGGCCCACCAAGACTCACTCTGCGAGTTTCATCCATCGGAAAGGTTGAAATCACCGTTTTCAGCGTAGGTAAATTTTAGTCAAATCATGTGGATCCTGGCCCCGTCAGAGAGGAACTTCTATGCTTGAGCTTTGAGAAGGACTTTGTAGAATAGTTTTCAGAGTATGTTCAATCAAGTATATTTGAGAACATCTTTGAGGCTTTGATCCATAGCATTTGGTTCATGTAGTGTAGTAGCACTATCAATCGATGGACCTTTTGTGGGTTGATTTTGCTGACCGAGCATTTCTATCATACGATCAAACCCAATAGATCAGCCATGTCAACATTTACAAACACACTTGTGCTTCCTAAAGTCCAATCATGTCCCACGTCCTTTGGAGCAGGGAGCCACATATCTTTTCTGTCCCACTATGGGTGTGGACATCATAATCAGATGTTGGTAAACACAATCAAACAATTAAAAGTACACAATCAGAATCATCACAAACAAACAAAAAAACATCATCATCATCATCATCATCATCATCATCATCATCATCATCATCATCCAGTTCATCAACCAGTTCATCAACCACTTTATGCCCGGTATGATTGGGTCAAAATCCCCTGCAAACCCAACCTGGTGCCATTCCAGCTTCCACCAATCCATGGCACCGCTCGCCACCATGCACCACCGCACCACCCATGGCCTCCAAGGGATGGTAGCGCAGAGTTCCCAAGTGCTTTCCACCGTAGCCGATGAAATGCTCCAACTCCACCACCGCCGACTGCACCATGCACGCACCACAGTGGTGGGCTTGAACCAACCCCTCGGAGAAATATTAGTCGAACCAACCATCCCAAGGATTGGGGGAAATCAAATATGTTACTGTACATAAAAACCACCAACTAGACTTCTGCATGTTTTTTATTGGTTGATTTGCAATGTGTCACACTCACTCTCTGCTCAGGAGTGCTCAGGCTAGGTTTGTTGGGTGCAACACAAATTATGGAAAAACGATAAAATTTAGTTATTTGTTAGATATTGAAAATTATTGATTTTTAGAAAAAAAAGATAACAAAAAGATGAAAACGGCAAAAAAGCGTCGGCATAGCCATAGCAACCGCTTCATTTTTTTGGAGGCTGGGGAACTAGCCGTTTTAGGGATGTCAATTGTGGACACGGTAAGGATGTGCAACATGTAGGCAATCCAGGCAATCTCAAATCTGACACAAAAAAACACCGTAGCAACTACTGCAGATGGTCTACGACAAGGATCACGACTGCTCCCCAAACTGCTTCGTTTTGAATCCAAACTGCTCCAAGTAACCCACAATCCGGCCAAAGGGATGAATTATATACTTGATAGTCGCTTAGCTTCATAGTTGAGTTTTAACTATTTTTGATTATTAATCTGGTTATGAACATGTAGAGATCCAAGAATCACATTGCAACCTTTAGAGACGAGTCCACCCATGAGACAACCTACCACTGCGGGATGTTTTGCAATTCTACCAGCTGTGAAAACGTGAACCTTGATATTAACCCGTGTTGAGCAGCTAATGACCATCATGAAGCACTAATATACAAACAGGAGGAAGCAGCTAGTTAACCATCGCTAACTCCTATCAAGCAGCATCACAGTTGACCATTGTTCACCACCATTAACCACCAATGTTTGAGATCAACCCAGTGTTTTGGCTCACATTTTTCCAGGTCTCAGCCATCAGCAGGTTGGGCGTCCAGGCCATGGTGAAAGCGGCTTGCCGCCTGGCAGTGTCGCTTCCAGCAGTGACTCAGCAAGCAGAAAGAGAGTAGCCGCTATCAACGAAAATAGGTTTATGCGAAAAAGTTGCCAAACCAACTATGCTAGCAGAAACCAACAAAAGTTGCGAAGTTCAAGTTGGTTTATGCAAAAATCTACGTTGGAAACTCCGCTGTTTTCACCACCCAGCAACCATTTCTGGCATGGTGAAGTACTGCTGAGTGGAGAATAACTGCTGGTCAAACGGGTCATGCCTGCAACATCATGCTACATGATATGCAAATTTTGGTCGGTTGCGGGAACTGCAATAGTTTTAATTAGTCGTTCTTCCTAAAAAAAGTTGTTGATTTCTTTCAAAAACAAAGCGTTGAGGTTGGCTGGGCCCACTCGCACTTGCCAAACAATACCTGGAAAGAACTGCAATTGCTTGGGTCAGAATGAAAGCGCCAAGAAACCACATTTTGATCATTTCGGCAAGTATGGCGAAAACCATGAATCTATTGAGGGACAAGCAGGTTTTACCCATACCCTTGACTGATATGAACAGAAAGTTCTTTTGAGCAGCGCTGAAGACCGAGTAAGCTTCATGGATTTTGCTTTCATACCACAGATTATCAAACATGGATCCAAACCTCCGTCAGCAAAAATCACCGTTTGGTCGCCTAATGTTGTCATTTGACATTTTTGCCTCAACAACACACTCCATTATCAAACATGTATTTGCAGCAATCCAATTTCAGTCCCGAATGTTCTCCTTATTCCACATGAGGAACTGGCTGCTGAGCGGCTGAAACCGCTAGAATCGAGTGTTGAATGGTGGTAAGCCGAAATGAAACACACACCCATGCAATCTTTCTTGTTGCTCAGCCTTGAGCTCATTTGGTAGAGATGGATTCGATATGATTCCATGTCAAAAAGTGCATGGTCAAGCTCAAGAATGATGTTGAGCAGTACGTGGCCCAATCAATATAGGAAAAGCACTGATGAGCAAACGTACATAACTGGGAAATCACAGGTACTGTATGTTGAGAGTCATTCCTTTCATCTGATTTCCTCAGGTTTAAGCATCAATATCCATTGCTAGTATCGATCGTTGCAATTGAGAAATCATCATTGGCCAAAGTCAAATTAAATCACATTTGCTATAGTATGAAAGCAAATATGTAACATGTATACAAAACGCATATTTTTCCCCATTATCAAATACGGTGGATATCATTGAATATAGTCTCGATTCTTGCACATGTCTGAACCATCCTATCGAACATAGTTGGCCATCAGTATGAACCATCATTAGGCATCATTGTCAGCCACCATCAACCAGGTTCATGTATTCTAAGTCACCCTCAACCACGAATAACCAGGGTTATTAGGAATACGTGTCTACCACAAATAGGTGACTAGGCATGCGTTGTGGAACCTTCTTTTCGGGTGGCCACCATGACATCAATCCACAACATGGCAAAGACCAGTCCCTGCAAAATTCATCCCTGCACAACCAACCTTAACAACGAAGCCAAGCCGCTCTCCCTAGGGCAAAACCCTTAAAGAAATGGCAGGGTTTACTACCAAACTATGGGAACTGTTTGCTCCAACGATCTTGCAGAGTGAATGCGGCTGGCAAATACGTTTCCCATCATTCCAGCTGGCTACCAACATTCTACCCTCTCAATTTACGAACACCATCAACTGTCAACCATCACTGATTCCGTTAGTTATGGCCCTTCACTGGTTTTCCCTATTATTACTGGTTATCATCCCCCATGAAATTGGTTGGTTAGTATTGACCCATAGCCATTTATGACCCTTCACCATTGTTTCACAACGCCACGTAGCATCATTGCGCCTCTGGCCAGCTGACGCAAGAACTGCTTCAAACACGAGCTGCCGTGGATACAGCTTCAAGACGAATCGTAACAAAATACCCATTACCCCATTGTGAATGATCAGTATTGTCATTGATCAACCATCATTAACCATCATTAAACCACCATTAACCATTAGTAACCATCATCAACCACCATTGATTAACCATTATAGAGCTAGCAGACTTCTTACTGCTTGAGTTTGCTCTTCAGATTGCACAAATTACAGCGCCACGTCAGAACACTGACTTCACATTCTAGCATGGCTAACGGATGGCAAACCTCCCAGGCCGTACCGAAATATATTCCAGCCAATGATTAGCCACCACGATGAACCATCCTGGCTTTCCACCGTCAGCACCTTGGAGTTCGAAGAGCAGCCGCGAGGTCCAAGGCCAAACGCTGGTTGCAATCGTTGGAACGAAAAAAAAAAAGTTGGCAGGAACTGGGGGGCTGTGCAGCTGTCCGAATACTGTAGGAATCTGACAGTTGTTAGCATCATGATGTATAAACATGTATAAACAGCATACATTTGAAGTCAACAGCAAGAAGAAAACGCGGAGTTTACAGCATTTAGGAAACGATGCTGGATCATGTGAGCAACGGCGGACTCACCCAACTGGGTCAGGTGTGTGCTCTAATTAAGCATCTTTGTCCCAAAATTTAGTCACAACTGTCGTGCAGCCATTTTTTTGAGTCGATTGTGAGTCTCCCATTGACCTGGTAGTAGCTGCCCCGAGTCACAACAGCTGATCTGATAGTGCGAACAACAAAAAATAGTTGTGTACTTCAGTTGGTGCGATTTGACAAGCCGAAAAGCGGCAATGCATGAATGGTGTGCCATAGATCAGTGTATATAACATAATATGTATCAATGTTGGAACTTCAGAATGATGAATGGCACTTCCCTGAATACAAAGAAGTATAGACTTGAGAGCCAGCCAAGTGTTCCAAAAGGTTATCAAACTTACAGCTGGGCACTCAAACAACGAAGAAATGCAAATTCGGTGCATCTGTAGTAAATCATCCCGGCGCAGTCGTGGGTGTTGCCCTTCATCGCCTACAGAAAACATCACAAAGCTGGCACCTCTTCAAAA
>VSDK01015536.1:212366-226413 GCA_009767595.1 Symbiodinium kawagutii
ACAGCACCTGCCAACAGCACCTGCCGACAGCACCTGCCAACAGCACCTGCCAACAGCACCTGCCGACAGCACCTGCCAACAGCACCTGCCAACAGCACCTGCCGACAGCACCTGCCAACAGCACCTGCCAACACCACCTGCCGACAGCACCTGCCGACAACACCTTCCACCAGCACCTGCCGACAGCACCCGCCCACAGCACCTACCGACAGCACCTGCCGACAGCACCCTCCACCAAAAAGTTCGCCGACAAGCACCCTTTCTTTGGGAAGTAAGAACCCCCAATGCTTCCAGCTATCTGGGGAAGAAGGATAAACACACACATTTTTATTACATCTATGTGTAGAATATGTCAACGAATGAAAATGTCTATATATACACAAATGTATGTCAACCAATACACTTAAATACCATCTAAAAGAAATGTCACGCAATAAAACAAAAAATTAGCATGAAGCCCGACCTCCGGCAGCGCAGGCACAAGGGCCAAGTGCTCCAGGTGCTCAACCGCCTGCACCTGCGTGATCCCGCACCCTGCCGCCATGTGCGGAGCGATCCCCCGAGACACCTCGAGCAAATCCATCAACTGCACGTAACGCTCCAGGGTAAGCTTGGGCAGGGTAGTCGACATGCCCAAAGCCTCGAAGGCAAGGGCTGCCGAAACCCCTGGATACCCAGTGCACAACGCGTCGCCCAAAAGGCGTACCTTCTCAGTGAAGGCTGCCGCTGGTGCAGGGCTTACGAAAAATGTTGAGCCAAACAAGCTATCAAACGCATAAGCCGAATAAGAAGTGACCGTGGACCCATCCTGCGACTGGATGATTGAACAACCTTCGTCCAGCACTTCTCCACATTTCCCTTACCTAAAATACCTTGCAAGCTCCTGAAACCGCACATCCCTGCCAAGTAACTTCTTCGCTGAACCCATCGCCGCATCAAATAAAAATGAAACCATAGGGTTTGGACCTCTTAGTAGCCACCACCAAATGGCAAACAAAAATGGAGCAGTTGTGGATGTCGCTGATGGACAAATTAAGCAAGCACATGCAAGCATGTACTTCGAATCAACCGCACTCTTGATGCACTTGGGGACATAAGTACCTGCCGCAGAAACCATATTCAAAAAATGACTGCTCATTTGGATAGCGGGACTTGATTATTTGAACACCAATTTGCCATAACAGCTAACAACTACTGATGTTATCCAGATTCACAATCATTGTCCATATTTGCAAAGAACTAGCAGGAGTTCATTCCTGGTTGCTCCCAACCAGCCTTTCTCTATGGGAATTCAGCCGAATCATTAAAGATTGTCAGCCAGAACATATATGATCTTCGGATATCTTAGGTTATCTTAGGTCAAAACCTTGAAGTCCCCAGGGAACATGTGAAAATCGACAAAGTCGCCGTTGGGATGTCATTTATCATTTGTTTCATCATTTTCCGTGGTATGCCATGATCAAATTGATGCTCAAAACAATGCTTTACGGTACAAGTAGTAAAGAAACCAGAAACCATGAGAAGCCTGTCTGAACCAATGTCTTCAACACCTGCGCACTGGCCCTTGTAAAGTTGAAATGGAAAAAATGAAGTTAGATGGCACCACCTTATACACGGTTTCAGAATGAACATGTTCTATTTTCATGTAGATTACCGGAGTGCAATCCACATTATTTTCTCAAAACAATCCATGTGATTTTTTTCACAAATCTAGAAAATCCCAATACTAGGAACAATAACAATGCACAACCGAACCACAATGATAAAAATGTTGGAAACCGTGAAACTTGCCACGTTTGCGGTTTTGCGGTTTCCGACTGTTCATTGATCAAATTTTAAGGAATTGGCTCCCCTCAGCAGCCAAGCAGTTCTTGGCTTTGCTAAATGGGTGTTTCTCAAATTGGGGGACCCTTGGAATCAACCCTTGCTAATCTAAAACAGACTATTGGGGGAGGATTTTGGGGTCCCCTTTTTTGAGAATATCTAATACTGTAATAATAATAACAATAATATATAATTATATATATATAAATATAGATAGTCATACTCATCCAGAGGTGTTGACGGATGCGGTCCATCGTTGCTCATAACTGACTTTAAACCATCGTCATTCTACCAAGGTTGGTGACCTCAAGGAACATCAACAAATCTCAACAACTCATAGTCGGACTTGCCGTCAGTTAAGTTGGTACCCCCTTCATATGAATCACGGAGCCATCTCCAAGTTCTTAGCAGTTGCCCGTGGATGATGAACGATTGACATGCAATCTGAGGTTCCGACATCGCCATCCGTATTGAGAGTCCAGTAGTTCCAGCAGTTGTTGATGGCCTGGGTTGTCGTGTCTGGCTTCAATCTCCATGGGTCATCCCACCTATACTTGCACATAATTCAACTGTGTCACCTAGGCTCAACATATCCCCACATGCGTAGATTTCAATTCAACCCCATTGAGAATCAGTTGCTCGGTTTGTTTATTGGATTTTCCGGGACTTTTATTTGAATGTGTACCTCCCAACAATCCACCACCGCCAGCGATGATCCACCAGGCGTTCTTGCAACTCACACAGCTTTGCTCGTAAAAGACAGGGCATCGCCTTCAACATCGGACACTTTTACAGCAAATACACAAAGGAAAAATAAGTGTCCCTCACCTGTATTAAAAATCCCGCAATCCTCCCAAGAAAGCGGCAGAAGCCCATGGTTTGAATATGGTTTGATGATATATCTCAGATGGTTGCCGGGATCCCCAAGAACTCTGTGCACGGTCTGGATGAAAACTTGGACCATACAGTGACCATACCAGCACCACCACACAACACCAGTCCCAACAAGCAATGGCAGCAACAAAAACAACGGCAACCAGTACAGTCAATACCACGGCAAGAGTTGTGGTCCTCACTCCTGGTCCCCCTAAGCTTTCGGGCCGATGACAGGCTGAAGCCTGCGGCAAACGTAGCAGGACCAAAGGCCAAAGCTTCAAAAGCTTACTGGTTCCACGCTTGTGATTTGATGGTGGGTAATCATAGTTTTGCCAAAAGCAAAAGCAATAAAAGGAGACATGAGGTACTTGATGGTCCTTCCTGCTCGTTGCAAGTGGAAGCCAACATCTCCAGAGATCAGTTGACATCAGTTCCGGGGAATTTGCAAATAACTGCTTAACGAACATTGAGTGGCAACATCGAGGGTTGTATAAGTCTAGATCAATCATGGTTTGTAGGCAAAATACCATCCCCTTGGTGATATGATGACTTCGATTCCTACGGCTTGTCCTCCATGATACACTAGTCATTTGGCTACTTGGTATAATGGCCATTGGAGAATTTCAACATATCTGGTCACATTTAGTATACACTCCTGGAAGCTAACAGGGCAAGACCTTCCCAAAAGTTCGGCTGATCAGTTTCCGCAAGTGGAAGGGCGCCATTTACCGAGTCGGCTTCTTGTTTCCACTTTCGGGTCTTCGAGCTATACGAACCTCAGCTCAAAATGATCAAAATCATTACTTCCCTTCTATATCAACCTTTGAGAAACAGTATGTCCTAGTTATTGTTGCTTCTACGGCTGCAAATTCTCAACCTCAGCAGTTCCCAAACTCATCATCAGCAAAGGCAACTGGTCCCAACTTTGCCAAGTACGTCAGTCAGTTTGGGCCACCCCCAGCCGTGATTCTATAAAAAAACCGAACTCTTGGGATGGGTTCGCTACACATGACTGTTGGTTGGTTCATCTTGACCCATAGCCATCCATATCAACCAGATATTCTACTTGGTCATTGATGAGTATCAACATCTGACACATTCAACATCTGACACATTCGACATCTGACGCGCCACTTCCTGTCACCCTTGCCGCTTCAAGATTCGACGTCACACCTATCACCACATGATGACAGGTCCTCTGAAGATAGCATGTGGGATGCAGCACTTACTGATTGGCAAATCTCTCAGTCATGAAATTGGACAAAACGTGACAAGACCATAGCTTCGACCTATCAAAACACCGGACTCATTCGAAGCTATGAGCCCATGACCCATCATGACCCACCGGATCCAGGATAGCCAGGTCGTCACGTGCTGAAGAGGAGGCGAAGGCCCAAAAAAGGGGGCCAAGTTGGTCGAAAGACGACAAGCTGTTCAAACAACGACGCCGATGAACTATCATCAACCACCATCTATTATTGTCATCAAATCAATAGCCAAGCATCATTCCCTGTCGCCAAGCAAATCGCCTATCCATGCCTATCCATGAACAACAGCGGGTGCTTACGCCCGAGCCCGCTGGAAGGTCAAGCTCGTTCACAGCAGGACCCAAATAAGCCAGTTGGATATAGCCACAGTATGCCACAGGCTGCGGACAGGACACAACAATTTTGAGCTGAGGACTTCGAACGACAAATTGGCTCATTTTTGGACGCAAATGCGACAAGCAAGTTTGCCCAAACGACCCACACAAAGGCGCAAAAACGCCTGCGTTTTTGCACATTTTATGCGTCCTTTTAAAGTGCAAAACGCCTACAACCCCTCAAAGACAAAAAATGCCTACAAAAAAAGAATTGGAAGCTCCAGGAGGATAAGCCATAGAGTACAGGTACCCCCCCAAATGGTCGGGGTATGGAATCATGGTTGATCAAATGTTTCCTGGATTACATGAGCGCCTTATCTTTATATCGAGTGTAAAAACTGGCTCCTCAGTGCCAACATCAAGTGTAGATAGTGATGGTTCTTGATTCTTGACCTAACCTGGGTAAACAAAGCCACTTATGACGGATGGGATGAGCCATCTTGCAGTCGTCAAACAAGTATACATTGGTTGATTCAGCAACACTGTTGTTGGTCATAACCATTCAATTAAGCATATCGACCGATGGTTGACCAACATCAGCCAAGCTTAAGCACGACTATCACTCCTGACAAATCGTGAGCAAGTAGTACTCAGACAAGCCCCGCCTCAAGTTTTCAAGCGGAAAGCAGCGACTGTGCACAAGTTAAGCCAATCACAACCACCAGAACACCACCAGCGCCAAAATGCCAGCATCAATATGCCACCAACAAGACACCACAATCAAAACTTCAAACAGAACCCCACAAACGGAACCACCCATAGAATTTTAATAGCTACCAGTACACCAACAAACATCACTCCGAAAACGCCTCAGAACAGCATCACCTTCAACAAAGCGCAACCACCAGGACACAATGCCTCACGTTTTTCAAGTTGACAGCTTCAAAGCGCGCTCCACTTTTGCAACTGGACAACTTCAAAACGAGGGTTTCTCGCAAAACTTCCTCCGCTTCAAATATACACATGTTCACGAGTCACTTACTCGAAAGGTCACTTGACTTGCAAACAATTTTCACGAGACTACCTACTTGAATGGCTTCTGGACTTGCTACTTGCTACCTATGCTCAAGACGTCTATTTGTCGTATGTTTTACAATTTTCCCCAAATCTCTTGGGTTGACTGCACAACCAAACAAAAGTGCACTACCATCTACTTAATCATGAATAGCTGGTGATTTGGTGGTTTCTCAAAATAGGGGTACCCAAAAAGGGTTGATTTATCAGCAAACATATTTCTGAATGGATGATTTGGCGGTACCATCAAAATACCATCAAATATAGGAGCTTTCTGAGTATTGATCTCCCAATATCAACTAATTATCTAACGTTAGCCACTCTTGTAACCATTCTTCAATTGCTATGTTACGCACCACCGAAAAATTTTTGGTCGACACAACTCACACCACGCCGCTGCGAGCATGAGGCACCTTGAAAAAACCAGACTCGGCCACGGTTCCTCACGCGGCGCCCTCCCGAGAGGGCCCGAGAGATTGTCATAGCAGTTTTATGGTCGGTTTTTGTTGTTGGTGGGGACCCCTAGTTGCAAGCTGGTCAACAAGCTATTTAAATTCACCATAATTGGCAGTTACACTAGTTATGTTGACCACAGCTGGGGTCCCCTGATCTTGGTTTTGTTGATCCCCACCTGCCAGGGGAAGGAAAGTGTCAGAACAAAGGTCAGATTGAGTGTCAGATGGAATGCCATGTATATACTGCCAAACAGAATGCAAGATAGAATGTCCAGCACGATATCACATAGCATATCAAATAGAATGTCAAAAAGACACGCTAGGTTGGGATCACCCGAAGTAGACAAACATGTTGATTGTCACTTTATGACAGCATGAAAATGGCACGGTATGTGTTCCGTGCTGGGTGACATCCCTGTTTAAAATGCCCAGCACAATGGTTTAGCAGTTGAAACAAACCAAAACAGTTGATCCTGTGCCTTGGCGCAAACATGAACAAAAAACATTGTAAGGCTACACAGTTGATCCCCGAAGGCTAGCAGCTACAAACATATTCACAGTCTTTGCTGATCAAATTTGCATCGCTCACATAGGTACGTGCTCTGGAAATGATGGTATGACGGTATGCAGCACGATGTTAATGAGCCTAAATATCACATCATTTAAACAATTCGAGGCAAACATGTGCATACACAATGCTACGACTTTACGTCTTCTACCCAAACATATGCATGAGTCCATGCATACATACTGTTCCGAAACAGATTGTGTCCTGCTCCAACAAAATATTTTGACTCTCTGTAGAACAGTCCTGTGCAAAAAATAGACACGACCTCCTAAGAAACGGTTTGGTGAGGATTGCCATTGTGTGATCCCAGCTCTATGACAATCCACAGGGAACACATCGAATGATTCCCATTGCCATCCGCAGACAATCCACAGGGAATCATCGAAGGATCCACAGGGAATTGCCATTGTGTTTCTCCACACTAACCCCCTTCGATGACAATCCACTGGGAATCATGGTAGGCCTTCCGCTGCCACGCCCCCCAGGCGGTCTTTGGAAAGCGGCGCTGCACATGACTTGGTCTCACTAGGACCTGGCAAGAAAGGGAACACCATGGAACACCAGAACGACTCGAAATGACTCGAACCTCTGATATCTGGGGAAAGCCAACTATGAACTAGCTTTGTGAAGCGAGACAACGGAAACAACAGCTATTTGACAAAAAACACCTTGAAACACACTTACCGGGACCATCAAACTACCCAAAAAAACTCTGTCCCAAGCCAATCCAACCTACCCCACCAAAAAATTGTCAGCGGCCTATCAAATTAAGTACTCATCCCAGCAGGGACAAACATTAAAAAATTGGCTGAAAACACTGGATCAAACGGTTGGTAATTATGATGATGATGATGATGATGATGATGATGATGATGATGATGATGATGATGATATCACGCTTGATTATTCCCATACCCAGGGACCCGCCGCAAGAAATCAACCAGTGCTGCACACTAATGATCTATCAATGGTAGTACACCAAAACCAATGGTAGTACAATGATCACTTTTCGGTGGTTTATTGGTTGCCCTATTTTGGCACATAACCCAATCACAGTTAGATATTGGCGTCAACGGATTTTTTCAGCACTGTCCCGTACCTCGTAGGTGGTGATGTTCATCAGCATGTAAGCGGTGTGTCTTCCAACCAATGCACCTGGCGACAGAGCGAGCTGAAAAGAGGACCATCGGAAGCGCTTCGGGAAACCGAGCTATTTACATGCGCCCAATCGGTAGATGGTGTAGCACTGCTCAATATGACTCTAGATGTTCTCTATGGCTTCTATCAGGGACCAAATGTAAAAATGTGAAACTAAATCTGAAAGGTAGTGTATATGCATGACATTGTG
Source organism: Symbiodinium kawagutii (assembly GCA_009767595.1). Taxonomy (NCBI): domain Eukaryota; class Dinophyceae; order Suessiales; family Symbiodiniaceae; genus Symbiodinium; species Symbiodinium kawagutii. The sequence continues at coordinate 220,094 of VSDK01015536.1, forward strand.
TCTGGAGGTGAACATAGTATACAGTTGAATATCAAAAAATACAAATTCAAGCATTTAATAATACAAACACGTAGACGTTGACCACACAATCACGGCCGCCAAATTATTTGCATGCCTGTTTCTGTGCAATGCCGTGTGCCCACCAAGTTAGCTGCAGCACAGCGCTGGTTTGGACGCATCTTCGCGCGAAACGGGTATGGTGTGGACGTGGGTTGCCCTCTGTACAAGCCATTAATCCTGCCACAAAATTTTGTGCATGATATCTATTCTTCCCTCGAACACAGACTTCAATATTTTTGATTGGAACGTTCTCCCTGCCTATTTTCTTCTGAAACCGGCTTTGCACTGCGAGGATTGGAAAAAAAATATGGAACGGAACAATTTCTATGGCAAGTTGTGGGTTGTCTTGGCCTCGTCGCATGCCCTTTGGCACGAAATGTCGCACGCTATCTATATGATACGTACAAAATATGTATATTGTATTGATATCAATTAACTGTAATTATACATAATATACATATTATGAAAAGGTATTAATGTCTCCACGTGTTTGCGACAACCAATTTCATATCATATATCTAATCCAAGTCACATATCTAATCCAAGAGGATGCCGTTTTTATCAATAATTAAAACGAACTTTTTATTGATGTTTGCAAGAAACTGAGCCGACATTGCCCGTACCAATGATTTACCATCACGCACCCATGATGGAACGAACTTCCAACCACTATACACTTTTCATTTGCCATTACACTCGTTGGGTGCAAGGCTTTCTGTCAAAACCACACAAGAAATAGACGGGTCACAAACAGTTTGGATTAGATCAAAGGTTTAAACCTGACGATACACGGGGGACAGGTCTAAAACCACTATATCAAATCAAAGGTTTTCGGGTCACAAACGATACGCGGGGGACACGTCACAAACCGTTTGGCACTAGCTGCAGCATGGATCATCGACCAACTTGCGCCTACGAAGAGCAACCAAATGATGTCAGCCCTGAAGCGATGGGTGATGGGTGCGGCCACTGTTGTTCATTCATGGTGATTTTGGGCTTCCAGGTTAGTTTACCAGAGGATAAGGATGGTTCATGGCTGATGACAGGGATAATGTGTCATGAATACTGTACTTGATTTTGGATGAGGATTGATTGTGTCATCAGCCATTGACTGTCTGTCAACTTGGTGGTTAATGATGCTCAATGGTTGTGCCAAGGAACGGATGCATCAGGAGTAGCGATCAATCATGAGCGACGGTTGATTGGGCATTTTGTGCTTCAACAATTACTTGTGGTTCATAGATTGATAATGGTGCATACAGGTGTTAATGGCGGTTCACAACTGGCTGTACTTGTTAGTCCTCTTAAGTAGTGATTGTTCGTCGCTGATAACGGTTCAAACTTGTTGATGGAGAATATGGAATGATGATGGTTAGCGCAAAGGGTTCAATAACCCTTGCGTTCTAACCTTACACCTGGTTATTTGCTGATTTGAATCTGTCGAGTCATCTTGAACCGTTTGGGATGATTGAATATTGAACTCATTACACTCAAAGAGGCATCCCCAGCAGTTGAGCCACTATCCCCAGCCATGTTCAAGAACTGGTCATTAATTCCAGGGATCGAAACTAAAACAGCTGACAGCTAATACCATTAACCTCTCGTTGTAGCTTGGAACCTACGGTCACAAAGATGGGTTGCGACAAAAAGAATGTCGGTTGCCACTGAATATCGAAATCAGAAAATCGATCCAACATGACAGCACGGAGCATGTTGGGAAGCTATCACAGTGCATGTCAAATATAATCATGCAAATATGGCAAAAGTCTGTAACATTAAATCAGTTTTCAATCAGTTACTATCGAAATCAGTGCTCAAACAAATCAACGTCCTGACAAAAGCTGCCTATTCTGCAAGATTGCTTCACTGGTTGAGTAAACCACATGCAACTCTTCTACGGCTTTACAGATTGCAAAAGGGTCGCGTAAAAGCAACTCCTGATTCAGATTGCGCGTGGCCCAAGCCTCACCCCTTTGCATTCAAAGTGTGTGTGCGTGCTCAGGCAATCAGTACTACCTCAAACTCATAAATATTTATAGATCATGATATAGTGCATCATCAACAACACAGTTGCTTTGTGTAACATTACACCTAACATGAAATATCATATTGCAATAATGCAAATCAATATGTCGGAAATGATGTGAACATATGGCTGTGGGTCAAAACCCCGTACCCCTGGTTCCCCTCTCATTACCTATTGTTTCCCCTATTATTGCTGGTTATGTTTGCATATTTTTGCCCATACTTGGTTGGATAATATATTGACCCATAGCCATATATGAATAGCGGACAAAAGTCTGTCTCACAAAAGTGGCCCCTGTGGTAAACTGGGTCGTCCCCTATCGGTTGTGAAGGTTTGGGAGGTATCGGTGCTGGGTCGTCCCCTGTCGGTTGTGAAGGTATCCTATAAGTTGGAAAACCGACGCGTCCACCCGACATATTGAATATAAGAATCACACATATAAGTTGGAAGGTTCTACTAGATATGAATTGACACACTTTTGTCGGATTCTCATATAACATCATGCACATAGACATCAGTCCACTGGGAGCCGCGTCTGACGGTGCGAACGGCTTACCCGGGAGGTCCCAATGGCTTAGCCGTGGGTTCTAACCGGCGAGCCGCTTGGGTTAGTTGGTTGACACTTGGTTGATCTCGGTTGATCTTGCTCGATCTTTCTCGATCTTGCTCGGCCTTGCTTAGTCTCGGTTGATCTTGCTTGATCTTTGATCTTGGTTTGGTCGGTTCATTGGTTGGGTGAGTTGGTGAATGAAAAACAATGGACCATGACCAAATAACCAAATTGAGCCAAGCGTGGTCAACCAACATCCACTACATGACCAAAATGTTTGGTGAACCAACAAGTAATCATGACCAACTAATCATGACCAACTAACCATGACCAACCAACCCCACTTGACTTCTCTCAGAAGGCTGCCTTCGTTTCATCCGCGCTTGCACAGCCAGGACACGCTGCCACGAGGATCACAATGATGGGTTGGATCTCTGGGCCCAAGGACCTCGATTGCCAGGCGCGGCGCCGCAGGCTGCTCCCAACGAGGTCATGGCTTCGGCGGTAGCGGTTGATGCTTGACGTGGGGACCTGGTTAGTTGTTGCCACAGTCCACCAACCAACAAACAACGAACCAGTTCGAAAACATTTTTGGATTTTTTTTATGGAAACAACCAGTTGCAATCATTTTTGGAAAAAAAACATTTTTTTGGAAACAACTAAGCGTTGAGTCCGAAGTGACTATGGCAACGACATAGTCCAAAAAAAAAGTGGAAACAAATTTTGGAAAAAACAACGAACTGTTGAGTCCGATCCCACATGTCAAACCCATCTGTCACTGGGTTGGTTGATGGGAAAATCTACAGCGAACCTTTGTTTTGACTAGTTTTAACCACCAACTACAGGGGGCTGGGTGGGTCCAGCCACAGAAGCTCGGGGATTCTCCGACCACTCCGCACACCTGTCTCTTGCGATGCAGCCAAAGCTAATAACAAAAACAACAGCAACCACTACAAGCAGAAAGAACACGACCATCACAAAAGTCATACAGAACACAAGGGGTAACTCCCAGCTATGGTAGATATAACTGATGTGAAATTGTTTATTGTGTTATTGTATTAGCTATCTATATATATATATATGTATATAGCCAGCTAGTAATTAGGGGGTCCCACCTTGTACCCATCAACGCACCTCTGAACTGGCTTCCGCTGAAAACGGAGACTTCTTGGTCACCCCAACCCACTGGCCAGCGCGCGAAACAATTCACTGAAGGAACCTGGCGGCCGCTCTCCCTGTGGGAACGGGTCCGACTTGGGATGACCCTTATACCAACATGTAGTGGTATGCAAGCTAGGCAAGCACGCAAATCTGAATGTATATTGATTCATACATGTATAGGCATAGGCTATAAGAAAGATTAAACAATTTAATTTTCATGCAAAACAATTTGGAAATAGACCAATGTATGTTCATTCATTAAAAAATTGCACATGTTGTATGCATATAAAAATACATGTGTGAGAGAGAACCTAGATGAACTATGGGGAATGATATAGTATTAATACAAATCTGAAGAATTGTATTGTTTTGCGAAGGGCATGTTTTTTCTCCTCAAGCGGAAGTTGCCGCAATGCCCTTGAAGGGCCAACCCTACTGCTGCAAGAACAAGCAAACACCAAACATGAGGTTGAGCTGGGAAGAGCCTGACAAAAGATCTTGCATGCAAAAGTGTGCATGATGATGCTATGAATGTATATCAATGTCATGACTTGTCAAGAAGTGAAGATGGGTCTGAGTTCTCACATTCAAACATCATCCCCGCGTGGGGTGCTGACCCTCGGCCCCAAGCTTTCCCAAGGCTACCCATGGCCGGTACGCGACTCAACTCGTGACCTCTGGGGCCCCTTTGGGTTGATTGGCCCATGCATTACTAAGCGGGTAAGCCTTAAATTACCAACTAAGAAGCAGGGCCAACCAGGGATATCCCAACTAAGCAGGGACTATCTCAGCTTGGTAAGCACACTCAGAAATCATCCCGAACAGCTTCGAATCGCCAATCTGAGCCATCAATTGGAAACTCTTCAAAACCATCCCTTCTGTATCATTTCCAACCCACGGCGGCCACATGATGTGCATCATGGCAGTGTCACGAGGGCGAAGCTCTCCTCTGGGTGCTTCATGGCCTACCTGTCAACCAAATCCTGATAACCAGCACACAGCCAGGGTCACCTCAGGACTTGGCGACGCCTCAAGGAGTTGGCAGCAAAGAACCAGCAGCTGGGTCTTGAAGCACCACTGTGAAAAATCTGAGAAAGTCAACCAACCATCCTAAAATCTCCGAGATATTCGGGAAAATCAAAAACATGCCAGTCAAACATCGTCAAACCACCAACTAGCATGGCTTATTTTGGTTGAAACCTTGGTTGATTAAACCAATGAAATCCCCATGCATTCCCAGGCCATCGCCAGCCGGCGGCAACCCTCGGCCTTGAGAGATTTCGGGGAACACGGTGTCAAAGGCGTACCTGTGCTGAAGGGATCACAGCCATAGAATCTATTGGGATGGGAAAACATTGGAAAAATGGGAAGTGTTTAGCATCCATATGCATCAAGTGCTGTATATTCTGTTGTTTTCGCCACTATTTCTAGGAGTGAAGAGTTTATACTACCAAATATGGGATATGTTTGTAGGAAACCAGGTAAGAGAAATTCTGCACCGGTGAACAGTTGATGTAGGCTATCATAAGAGTTTCAATGATGCCAAGAGAGAGGTACAGGATCCCACTAAACGCATTCTTAGCTCCTTTATCATGATGTAACCATCCATGCATGATTAGTAACATCCATTTCCATCCTCATCATGATAGTTCCATACCTTCGTTAAAAGAAAAGCTCCTTACTAACGGCAACCTGTCATTCCTTTCTCCTGTGGCCTTCACGAGCGCAACAAATGTTCCTCATTTATCAAAAAACCTGGTGGCGAACGTGGGGGTTAGCATCACCAGGTAGAAGCTGGTAACAGACCATGGGTATACGGGTTCATCTAGCCGCCTTTTAAGGTAATTATCTATAATCCTGGTTCTTTCCCAGGAGACCAGCCCCAGCTGCACATCCAAGAAGTGGTCCAGCTTCATCTGGCTGGAAGCCTCACCTACAGACCTTTGGGGTGATGATTTTCGCTTGGCGCTGTGGTAGAGCTTGGCGGCTTCCAGCTGCGTAAGCCATGGCTTAGCCAATGATGCTATGGAGAAGACACCTGAATTTCTGCCCCTGTGAAGTAGTTATATGGTCACGATGCATGCATGCTGGCCAGAAACATGCGGCTACCGCCGACAGCGGTTACAATCAAACATGAAGGTAGAACTGGTCAACAATGGCAAGATGCATTTGAACCCATACCATCCCGTAACCCTATGGAACTGTATCAATCTTATATGGTTGTATTGATATTGGCATAATGTGTGTATATATAGGCTTGTCCCACCCCTTGCAACTACATTTCAATTACACCTCCTACATCACTCCATTTGCTGTCGTCTCTACTTGCTGTTGTCTCTACTTGCTTCATGATGTGGATGCTACTTCACGGACGGACTGGGGTGGGGTGGGGTGGGGGGGGTGGGGGGGCATGTTAACGTTCGTCTCTACCACGTTGGGGTCTACTTGCTTCATGATATGGATGCTACGTCACGGACGGGCTGGGGGGGGGGGGGAATCCTCATGTGAAGGTGCAGGGGATGC
>VSDK01015536.1:226753-246568 GCA_009767595.1 Symbiodinium kawagutii
ATGATGATGACGATGACGATGATGACGATGATGATGATGATGATGATGATGATGATGATGATGATGATGATGATGATGGTGAACGTGGTGATGATGATGATGATGATGATGATGATGATGATGATGATGATGATGATGATGATGTGACATAAATCCGCGACAAACTTTCGTCACGGAATTGACAGCTCTCGCCATACCATTTCGGGTTTCCGCAGTTGCAAGGGGTCGGACGAGGCTATATATACATATGTACGCATGACATATTATGAGGTCGGCCATCTTCAACCAGGCACAACTCATTAATTACCCCAAACAACTTCTTTGCAGAATGCAATCAGCATTCAACTGATGGAGTATGATGCAAACATGTGGCAAAATGATTATGAGAGAGTCCATCAACAACGGAAAACCACACCTACACAATAGCCTATACAACACGATGCAAACACAAATGAAAATTGACTGGACTTGTTGACCACCGCTAACGAACCATTGCCTGTCATATTGACAATTTCAAGGGAAAGGTCAATAAACCGTGGCTAAAGCACAATCTATGATCAATCATCGGATCTAAACAGCTATTCCTGTCCAGTCTGTCTGACTCAAAAGAAATCTGGAACATGGCGGCCGTTTGGCACTTCCTTGCCAGGCCAGTTTGACTTGTAGGGTAGGTTACCATCATAACTTTCACAACCACTAAAATCTTGGCCAGTGATAATTCGATCATTATTGCTACCAATGCAATTTTGATTTCCATTTTCATCTGCTCAGGCTCCGCCATCTGTAACAAAATCCGAAAAAAAATACCTTGAAAACCAAGGGTGTGACTGAGGGATGCTGAGAAACAATGCTCAGGTTCCCATAAAACCAGAAGGGCCAGCAATTTGTTTCACAAGAAATCAATTCTGAAAAAACACACTGGATTTTGGGAACCAGTGCTGGGTGGGGGCATGGGCTAGTCTAGGCAAAAAACATGTTGTTTCGTGTCGTCTCTGTTTAGTACTGCGTTTGTTTCCGACCACCCTACACTAATATGCTGTCCTCGTTTCATTTTGCAGCGGATGGGATGTACTGTTGCCGCGGGTGTGACATCCCTTCTCATTGCTGCTGTCATTTGGTTATGACAACATGAACAATATCGCAGCGGATCAAATCCCTTGGCCTTCCAACATCAGCGGTAGTTCAAATTGATTCACATCAATAGACTCAAGAAAGCCATGGATTATCCATGGATAGATTGCATAGATTCCAGAAAGAGTAATCCATGGTATTTATGGTTCTATCGATTTCTGTTTATAGTCCCATGGATAGATTCCATAGATTCAGAGAAAGTAAAGCATCTCTGTGAGCTGACCACAGCGCCACATGAGCGCCACAGGGCTCACAGGAAAATGGTCCAATAAAGGTCCAGGATGGTGGCCAGGAGCACCACAATGAAACAGTAGAAGGACCTGACACAGCTGGAGGCCCTAGGAGGCCCTGGTTCGCAGGAACTACGGCAAGACATGCGACATCGCGAGATTGGATCAACATCGCGCTATGATCACCTTTGTTGATCACTGTCGCTGTTGAGTTTGATGATTTGTTTTTTTTGGCTTTGCGAAACTGTTTCCTGGTTCATCTCTTTCCACGTTTCCTAGATTCATCTGGGTGTTTCTCAGAATAGGGGTACCCCCAAAAACATCCCATGTGAACCTATTATAGTAATAGAGCATCATTTTTTGTGGGTCCCCTATTTTTGGAAGACCTCTTTCTAGAGACATATCATACCGCTGGTTCTCCCCTTCACCAAGGGGAGGAAGCGAGGCACCCGGAGTGTTTGTAACCATGGTGACAGGCATCAAATAGGAATGGGATCATGGTCATTTCATGGCGAAGTAGTGGTTGATCAATGCACAAAACTATTTTTCCTAAATTGGGGGTTCATTCATGGCAAATTAGTGCTTGATATTGGCTCAATTAGTGGTTTATTTGTTTTCCATGTGTGTCAAAGAGGGTTAACCAGGACAAGCAATGAGCTGATTTACACATTACCTTCTGCATCATTCACCAGTAGTGCTCGTCAGCCAGCAAGATGAGTCAGCATCATGTTCATCATTACTAGCCACCGTCAACCACAATTACTGTCTGGTTGGTGGTTCAACCCTTATGAAAAATATTTGTCAACCAACCTTTTACCTTTTACCTTTGGCATGGATCCAGGAACCGACTATGTGAATCCCTGGCCCTTTGGGCCAACACCATTTGTCAACCAACCATTTGTTAACAATTACCATGGAAAATAAAAACTGCTGAAAACCACCAACCAGCTGTAACTTTTTATTTTTGGATTACTTGCCGCCGTCATCATTCCCACAAGCACCAGCTTCTATTCGACCGTACTGGTCATGAGTAGCATGATGAAAATCATGATCATTGCCATGATCTCAAACAAGGGTACCTCATGGGCTATATACATGCTGACCAACACATGATTAGCCATCATTCATCAATGACAGCAACTAGCCATCACAATCCCATGATTGTCTTCACATTTTACTACTGATTTTAGTGAATCATGTATCACAATTCACTGTCATCTTCCACTATCCCAATGATACCTGATTACCCATGAAGCAATACTACCTAATGACACTAGCATCAACCATCATGCTGAAAATGTACCAGCGTTAGTCTTCATGACTCTATGACAAGCAAACAACGTAAGAATCACAATGAACAAATAGACTAATTTATAAGAACCACTACATTGATATTGATCAAGCACAGTGATATCGTTACACAGGATCCTTCAAAACACATAGGAACGCCACATCCTAGTAAACGTGGTATCGTTGTTCCAACAATATGATAGTTTACAGTACTGTATCCTAACAACCATGATGACAAGTATCATGATATGATTACTGAAATCAATATCAATCATATCATGATTAACACCCAAATACCCAACAAACCAGATCCTAATAGCCTTGAAATGTTTACATTCGTTTACACTAACCACTTCATTGGAACACTCATGGTGGCTCCTGTCCCCGCTTCCCTTTAAAGCGATGGCAGTGGATACCCCAACCGAACCCTTGGGAAACCCGCCCGCACCTCTGATTGCCGAGGCCCACACCTCAGTGATGTCAGTGCGTTGACCATGTTGTTAAATGATTAGTTCATATCATATGATGATTGATGATTCATGATGATCAGTGATTCAGATTATTAATATGATTAAACTGATGTTGAAATGATTAGCGATTGACATGATTAATCATTAATTAAGTAACAACCAACAATAACAGGGATATACCAACTATATGGCTATGGGTCAATATTAACCATCAATGATGGCTTATAATAACCAACCAAATCATGGGCAAAAACAATGATTAATAATAGGGGAACCAGGGGCACACGGCGTTGACCCCCTGGCATGTGATTAATATGATTAATGTGATTAATCCTAGTGACTAAGAAAGTAAAAATGTTTAACTATGATGTTTAATCATGATTCATCCTAGAAAATATCAAACAACAATAGGTTTTATAATGGCCCAGACTAATGTTGTTTGAAAGAAAGGTTGAATCTTGCTTAAGAATCACATAGCCAGCAATGTTGAACCATGAGAGTGGGCGATGATGATTAGGTAAAGGGACTTAAATCAGCCGTGGCCGTAGCAGAATGATGCAGAATCAACAACGATGAGTGATGAGGATTTGTCTACATATGTTCCAGCGTTCAAACTCACCCAATGTCATGTTTCATGCAATTACCCTCTATATACAAATAACTAACCCCTTCCCCCTGCTGTGTGCTGATGGAATGCCACATAGGACGTCAGGAAGAATGTCAAATAGAATGCCAAATAACATGCCAGTAAAATGTCAGACAAAGTGTCTGAATGTATATGCATTCAATAGAACACTAAATAGAATGCGAGATAGGAGGGAGAGTTGGAAAGAATGCCAAATAGAAAACCATATGACGTGTCAGAACAACTGTCAGGATAAGTCTCAAAGTGGATGCCATATAGAATAAAAGCAGAATGCAAAACAGGATGTCAGGTAGGATGTTGGATAGAATGTCAAATGATATGCAAGGGTGGGGATCATCCGAAGTAAGGCAGTTTGACCAATATACATATGTGGTGTTCATCCCCTTGTGCCGATTCGAGGGGATTCGCTGACAAAAATAGTAATTCTCACCTGCACTGGGGCTTAAACATGTTCCACCCTGGATCCTTGCCGGATTCGCGCATGTGCTTTGACCAAGCATAGTGTGGTGCCATAGGGCCACCCTGCCGAATCCCTTGGATTCATATTTCCAAATGCCGAGTACTGACCATCATCAACAAACTGTTTTCAACCATCATTAATCATCCATAAACCATTATTCACTATGATCGATAGTTGATCATGATAGCTATTGATGGCTAGTTATGATTCCCATAATCATTGTGGATAATGATCAGCCTTGAGGTTATTGACCATTCTTTACAGTGCCAATGCGAACAAATCCCTGTGGCTCCGCGACAGCCCACGGGTTGTCAACAATAGTCGTTTCGCTGATGAGATCTCCACATTTCCCTCGTCTGGTCATGATATGTGAGGACTTGATCCACTCCCAACAACATTCTTGCAGCCATAGGTATGTAGCAGCCATAGGTATGGCTCTGATCAAGAATCATGTTTCAAGTGTTGATTGCTGGATATCTTCAGTCGATCCACCGGGCCCTGTCAACCACGATCAGCTGTTTGCACACTTTTGGCCTCCGGACAATTGTCGATCCAGGGACAATGGTGATCTAAGCGATCCACACATCGACCACATTCCTGGCTCGAGCTTATGGCTTTTTGATCATCCATGATCATCAACCAATGCTGATACTCAACATGGATGGTAACCCTAATTGATGATGACAATGAGAGTTTTGTGGTATAGCTATTCTCAACAACAATGCGTTGAAGAACTAGTAATAGTTCGTTCAATACTAACAATAAACAATTGATTCGAGTGTAGCAAAATCATTCCTTATAGTCATCCAGAATTATCCTCACAATAACCCATGATTGCTAACCATCTCCTATCACTAACCATTGCCCTCTTCCCTGATCACTTGTGTCAACCATCACTAGCTAATCATGAACACGTGACAAAGAATTAAGCAACCAAGCGTTACTCAGCCTTCAATTGGGTGTTGTTCCAAATAGGGGTACCCCTAAATCATCCAATATTATCCATTCATTTACAATTAGTATCAAACAAACACAATTCAGGAAAGTTTTCAGATAGTCAGAGAAACTACCAACATTATCATCCACCAATCCTTTTGGGGTACCCCCAGCTATTGAGAAACCACCAATGACCTGCACCATTTGACCTTATGTGAGTGTGTTCATCCATGCTTCACTGGCTCCTCGCCTTGCAATGATGACTTCTCAGCTTCCGCCGTGCTCGACACACCACGCAAACCTTCCGCTTGCACGGGTCGGTTTGCTGCTGGTGAAGAAAGCCAACAGCACCATTTTCACATCTATCTATGTATATATATATATATGTATGTGAATATACAACTACTCAATGTCTATGTGAACAGAGAACTACTCTACGTCGATGTGAACATGCTAAGCAATTGTTGGTTCTTGGATATGGATGGATATGGTTTGAATCCATCTTATAGTGGTGAATATGCCTGGATATTCTCATTAACATGGTCGATCTTTATTGACACATAACGGGAACGGTCAATCATCACTGACATCACGCCATGACCAAGTGAAGAATTTGACATACATATTGACATAACATGACAGCTTACTCACGGGGAAAAAAAACAGTGAAGCAATGCCACCCATACAATTTCACTTGCATTTTTAACGCACTAGTTGACAAAATCCGAGAACATGATGGCCATGAAAGCACATTGACAACAAATGGCACACCAGAAGTCCTAGCATATAGATAGCCAATCAACAATATACTCTGATGGCACTCAACCAGTTATAATAGGTACCAGTAGAGAATTGATACTCCAACTCACTAGTGCTGATGGGTGGTTAATATTGATAGTCCAGCCCACCAACAAGCATCACAACACAAAATACACCAACAGCAACAAACACTTGCCAACATCTCTGGATAACCATTTGTCAACAAATGGTGGTACCACTTCTCACCATGTTCAGCATCCACTTCTCATCATGTTCAGCATCCAAAGATGGTTCAGTGAAAGCAACAGAAGTGACAGCAGCCAAGAATCTTGTCATGCCTTTAGTGATTACTCATGGTAAATCCTTCTAATCCCAAAAACACCAGAACGATCGAGCACTTTGTATAGCACGAAAACCAAAAACCAAGAGATTTTTCAACCCAAGCGTTTCTATGGTTGAACAAGAAACATTACGTACTTCTTGGCAACCTCTTGAGCTTTCTAAGTCTGGAAAGTCACTTCTTTTTGCTCACATTAATCATCAACTCAGCATCAATCAACCATCCCTTCACCATGAAGCACCATCGATTGCACATCAACTAGTCACGAATTACCCATCAATGAATCACAAATTACCCACCAGTACGGCATCATTAACCACCAATTAACCGTCAACTAGGCATCAACGAACCACGAAAATGACCGGTGGCTTTAGTTGATTGCTAAAAATTCAATGGCTCTCGTGGGTACATTGCAAGCCCATCTAATCCCAGAAACAGTTAGTGGCAATCTAACTGTATAAATCTAACATAGTCTAACTATCTTACAGAATCCAATCTTCGGAAACATAGTTAGATGGGTTAGTTTTTCTACGCAAATGGTAGAAACATAGATCTATATGATATATATCTTACAGGATCTTATCCTCTGAAGTCTCCAATCTTCGGAAAAAATCCGACGCCGGATCTGTGGCTGCCACCCAGCCCATCAATTGGCGCATCAGCCACCTGCTTGAAATCGCCTTTTTCCACCAGCGTCAAATATTCTCCAGACCTCGGCTGGTGAATCATCCCCCGGTCGACGATCATAGATTCGCATCATATGAGAAGTAAATATCCCTATAGAATATCATATAAAAATATAACATGAATATGTTGAAAACATACCTAGATAGAAAATCCATATCGATCAATATACATGTACTTGTTTATTGAACAAATAATTTCATTTATTTATTCATATAAATGAATATGACTATATATGTATGTATTATATGTCTGTGGGTCCCCCACCTCCTCCCCCGAAATGGTATGGTCCTCCCCTGCCCTGCTGGTATGGTGGTTCCGGTGCATCCCCCCAGCTTTTTGGTAGTGTGAGCATGGGCTTATACAACAGCGCAACATACACATGTACATACAGCCCTACATGTAAATACACACACATACCATGACCATTTGGAGGGAGGGGGACCGGGCAGGGCTGTATCATATAAAATTGCAGTCTGTTTGTTATTTGTCTATATATATTATATATAGTTTTAAAAACATATGTATCGTATGCATGGATGTATGTATCTAGATAAATGCAAGTAGCAATATTATATATCTCCATACATGCGAATGCGCATAGATCATCAGTAGGTGTGAAGTGAAGCCGATTCCCCCCTTGAAAGTGGTGAGGGACCCGCTTGTGACCAAGGGGTGTCAAGTCAGGGCTCTCAATGTTCAAGCTTTTGGTGCTTACAACAATACACATACGAGTAGTACATGTGCCGATGTTTCTGTCTATGCGCATGTAGAAATACGCACCCAACCTGAAAGAACCCGCCAGAATGTCCCCACATGCATTTTTCCTTTCTATTTGCAAAACAATATGGATGTTTCTCAAAACAGGGAAACCCAAACATGTATCGTATATTGGCTGTAAATGGTTCAAGATGGATGATTTGGGGGTACCCCTATGACTTGAGAAACACCCATGTTGCTCAAACAGGTCTTTGATTCTAGATATTCTAGGTCTCTGGATCTGACGGCTTTGAGAGATTGGTTCCAAATAGCTTGTCAGCAGGGGCTGTGTGCGTGACCGAATATATACATATATGACATGTGCTGACTGTGCATGTACAGTATATGTAATCGGAAATCAGTGCATATACCGCGGCATGTACTAAACAAGTGATTAAGAGTGTAAGTGTACAATAATGTGAACATTATGTAAACAACAACGAAGAGTCATCTGTCATCCAACAGGATAACGCTGTTGCTCCGTCTAGTCAACCACTTGGCAACAACTCTGTTGTTGGAAGAATGCAGTCACTTGCCGTTTCAAATGAGCTTGGTTGGCCAAGGTTCCCCAAACAAAAACATCACCAACAGCCACCAATGCTACAAGGTGCTGCTCCCAGCTGTTCCGGCGATTGATGTGTACACAACTGATATGGCTCTGGGTCATCATTCCCCACTGTTTTGCCTACAATTTATAGATGATTATCCCCATCTGTTGGTTTCTCAGCATTGACCCATTGCCATATAAGAACACTGGTTTGTGGCAGATATTTTAGGTGATAATCATGATGTAGATAGCATGTCAGAATGTGTCAAGTGATGTATCATGCAACTCATGCATGCATGGCCATGATATCCCGTTAGACATAGCTAGAATAACCGCTTCCACGGTGTCTTTGGATAATGATCCGTAAGCTATAGCCGTGCCAGATGGTCCTCATCTGGTTTTCAATTCATGAACCACTTCTTACCATGGACAATTCATAAACCGTAACTATTAGTTCTTCAATGGTTCATGAGTGAACAAACTATTTCATAACCAACTATTTCATAATCCATCAACCACTACTTACCACAACTACTGCTTGGTGGTTGAACCACCCCTCTGAAAAATATTTGTCGACCATTCCAAAACGACGGCGCAGCTGCTCGGCACCCCATCCACTTGCTGCAGATCGAATGGGGGATAAATGGGGATAATGAATATTCCCCATTTAGTATATTATCTCCATTTATCCCCCATATTTATGACTTGATTTAGTATATTCTCCCTATTTATCCCCCATATAAGAACTACATGGATATATTACAATGTTTAACTCTTTGTTTTGAGTATTCCATAGTCTTCCAAGGTGCCCTCAGTCGCCAAATTTGGATACTCTCCAGTAGTCATGGCAAAGACCCACCATGGCTTCATGGCCGGCAAAATCATCCGCCACTCTTGAATTACCAAGCTGGGCAAAGAAGCCTGCTCAGGGATGTGGCTGTGGGTCGAAACCCTGTACCCCTGGTTCCCCATCATTTACCACTGTTTTCCCTTAATATTGGTTGGTCATTATCCCCCATTTTTGGTTGGTTAACTGCTTGACCCATAGCCATGTGCAGCTGGGTTAGTCTCCTGGGAGAAGGTTAGCAGTTGCGAGGACTGGGGATGCCTTCACCGTGGCAGCTCCATGGGAAGCTTCGTTCCAGCTGTCCGAGGTTCCCTTGCATCAACAGCTGTTCGATTCGAGCGCGGCTAATCTGCTCACCTTGGTCGTTCCGAAGCTTCGGAAAACGAAGCCGTCCAGATCAATGGCAGGGCTTGAGAATGGCAGAGGACAACTTAAGCTTTACCGCTTTACCCTCGTACCCCTCATTGACCTCTACTATGGGTAACAATGGTAGCGGTTGGTAAATGTTGATAGCGTTTCCGTCGATGCTGACCCAAGTTAATGATAAAATCACCAGGTTGAATTTTAGCAATCCCATTCTGTGGGGTTACCGCTACTGCTGGCAGATCACCCTGAACGAAATGAACAATGATTAGGAAACCATGATAGGCCTCTTGATAAAATACCATGAATCATGATCATAAAATGATTATAAAAGCATTGTCATGCTTTGTTATAGCTTGTTATGTCAATGCCCCTGCTTACTGCCAACAATGGTCTTTCCCTTTTAGCGGGACATTCATATTCATAAACAAACATACAAAAAACAATTTGCTTTAATTGATGGTAAACGGATGGTAGTTTATGTTGGCAGATCCTTCTATTTAAGATGGAAAATAACAAGCGATTCATGGTCAAACAAATGGTGTTTAATACGGATCTCACATTGACATGAGTGCCTTGACCATTCCTGACCCTGCAACCGCGTCACATGTAGTTCTTTCCCTCTCGTAGAGGGTGACGGCAGCTCGTTCCAGTTGCGCCTGTAGCCGCGAGGCTGCTGGCAAGCATAAACCACCCGTGCTTAACTGGTAATCAGGTACACATACATATTTGTATGTAAGTATACATAATCATACATAATCTAATACTAGTTTGTTTATAGCTGAAAATAATCTACGAAAGGCAATAGAGGTATATATATGGGCATATAAAGTAACACGGAGTACCTAATGTTTGATAAACGTCAAAAGTGACTCATGATAAGTTAAGTACTGGCAGCAATCCAAATTGGTTGATCATATGAGCCTTTTTAATCATTTAACGCTCAAATGGATTCGCAAGCGATCGTATGACAGCAATGGGGCGTGGTTATGGTTTTTGCAGGACCGTTACTCAGCGCCCTCATTAGCAGAAGAGCTCCATGGCTCGTAACTAAGTAGTCGCATGATGGCAAAATCCTGAACAAATCGCTGATCTTTGCCCTAAGAGGTGTAATTACAAATCAGGAGTTTGTCCCTATTCTTGGGCTACATCCCTGCTGCTACGCTACCTATGTCAAAAAACCTGCGAGCCGCATGCCTGGTTTCTCTGCAAAAAACAAAAAGTTTGACTGAACTCCTAATTTTAGAAAACACGCACAGTGCTTCGTGCAAACAAAACACTGACAACTTAATATATATATATATATATATATAATATATATACATATATATATATATATACAAATGTAATTTTCCTGGGCAGTTCTGTTGAGCGATTGCAAATATTGAAAATTTGCTCACTGAACGGCACTGAAACATATATATATATACATATATATCAAACAAATCTCATTATCTTGCCAACCTTGCGTACCACTGAGTAAATAAAATATGACTGTATCTATTATCAATCGCCAAACCAAAATGTTGGTAGTTTATTACTAATCAAGATTTTGTATTGTTTGGGAGGATTTTGACTTGGAAAACAAAGGTTCGCTAAAAATCCATTGTCAATCACTTAAAACAACCTTAAGTAGTTCAATGCCACCTATATGCCTTGTACTTCTGGCTGTTCAAATCGGAGTGAACACAATCCTCCAACTGGCGGGATGTTCGCTGACTGATTTGCCATAGTTTGTTCATATGCCGTCGGTGGACCATCCTTGGCCACACAAAATCCTACACGGTGGGGCGCCTCAGTTACTTAATTAAGTTTATTGATTATCAACCAACTATAGTTTACTATACTATGCTAATATGCTGACCCAATAGTAAACTCAATTAAATCAATGAACATCTAGGGCGTTCAATGTGCAAAATATAACTAGACCTGAATTGATTACCAACTCATGGCATTCACCACGTTACCACGGTGGCTAAAACCTGCCTTATAAATTTAAGGCAACCAGGGATATAGTCCAGGAATCCCAGTGGCACAACGGCCAAATCAACAGGTTTACCTACCTATCGATAAATACCATATGGATATTGTAAACATGTAAACATGGTATTACCAAATGATTACCATAATTATGAATTGTTGATAAATACCATATGTAACAGGTTTACCTACTTACTGATAAACAATCATGAATCATCATAAATGGATATATGGATTAATCATGATTGTTTTACATTTCCAAAAAAAACATACGGATGAATCAATCATGTCCTACAAAAAATGCTCTAAATCTTACTTCAAACCATCCCAATCCAACATAATATTTTTTTCGAAATAAACTCAAGTAAAGCAACACTTTAAGCTTGGTTCTCTTGCTTGGGTTGAAACTTACTTAAAACCAACACCAACATAAACATTGATAAATCCTGTAGGATTGACTAATCCACCATGCTTGCTTCAATGCTAAATCTTACTTCAAACCAACCAGCTACGTAGTTGGCTATGGGTCAAAGCCCTTAGTCCCCCTGGTTCCCCTATCACTAACCATTGTTTGTCACTATAGGTTGTTGGTGATTATCCGCCATGAAATTGGTTGGTTAACTGCTTGACCCATAGCCATATAGTTGGTATATATTCCCTATAACTAGCCGATTTCTGTTAGTTATCATCCCCTATTGCTAACCGTTAACCAGCTAGTTAGCCATTGTTGTTGGTTGGTTAATTGCTTGACCCATAGCCATATAGCTGGTTGGTTAGTTATCATCCCCTATAGATGCTAGTTGTTATCCCATGTTATCCCCTATTATTAACCATTATAACCAGCCATTGGTTGGTTAACTGCTTGACCCGGTCGCTCGCCAGTTCATCCGACCAGCTGGGCCCAGCATCGGCGGCCGGGCCTTGCGAGAAGCGCTGCTGTCTCCATGGCCTGGCGATGCGCGAAAAGGTCGCTTGGGTCATAGGGTTGGTTGCTGAATGGTTGACTCATGGGTTGGTTCATGGGTTGGTTCATGGTTGCTTACTGGTTGTTGGTTTATTTCGTTGATGTGTGGATGACCAAAAGATTATGGTTGACAATATTCCCAAATCATGAATGCGAATCGCTTGGTGAACAAGTTGGTTTCGCAATGGTGTGCACCAAGGGTCCAAGGGTTTCTCGAAGTCGACCGCTGGGGGGGAGTTTTGGTACACATCAGGCCAGACAGCGTATGAGTACCACGAACCTCAGGATGACCCACAGAAACAAATCATCGGCAATTCGCAAAATACAAGGATGACGAAACATCAGGGATAACTGGCTGATGCGCTGGCACTCTAGCACGATTGTCGCATCCACCATTGAAAGACTTGTTGCCAAGCACCTGAGTACAAGGCTCACAAGATGGTTTCAGTTGCTTGGATGGTTCAGGTGAGTCCATCAAAAGACTGGCTGCCAATATCTATTGGTTAATGCTTGGTCCAACAGGTTGGTTGATACGTTGGTCACAGAACAAGTACGGCAGCAATGTTGGTCACAGAACAAGTACGACAGTAATGTTAGTCACAGAACAAGTACGACAGTAATGTTGGTCACAGAACAAGTACGACAGTAATGTTGGTCACAGAACAAGTATGACAGTAATGTTGGTCACAGAACAAGTAACACAGAACAAATTACGAAACTAATCGTGCCGATGTTGGGTCATGCTTCGTGATTGTGTCCCCCTCCTCTGCAGAGAGCCATGAGTTTTGGGGCCATAAAATCATAGCCAACGGTGATCCCTTGCAGATATTCGTCCAACATAGCATCACACGGAACACAAAAACCAATCACTGTGGTGAATGGCTAGTTGACAAACAGAATGGCCAACAATTCGTGATTAGGATTCTATTAGTAAGCTGATGAACATCGTTTCAAAAAGATGCAAGGCTGCTTACTATGTCTGTCAAAGGGTTGGTTCACGGTGGCCTTGATGACTAGGCAAGTAGGCCTTCACATGGCTAGTTCTTACAGTTGCTGCTGGCATGTGCATGGAGATCCAAACATTGATTTTGCTGATGGTTGAAGTGGCATTAATTTACAACCAGCACGTTCCACATGGGTTCCAAAGAAAGATCCAGTGTCAACCATGGGATCAAAGGATCAACAAGAGTAATCAAAGGATCGTTGTTTCAGCCCCAGTGGGAACAGAACTGGCAGATGCTTCCAGGATAGAACGAGACGGTTCACCTGCAAAACTTGGTGGCTGATCCCTTTCCCCAGGGTGCAGGGTACCATCGCCAGGGTTCTGCGCAATTGGACCATCACTGTGTGTGGCCAAGGCTTGCCAACCATCAGCATCACCAATCCAAAACTAGAGAATAGGGGATAATAGGGGATAATAACCAACAACATTCCCCTACTATCCCTTGTTATCCCCTATTTTCCCCACCATCAGCAGCACCAATCCAGAGATCTGGATGTGTCTCTGAAAGAGATCTCTGAATCTGCTGCTTTGGATTGGACAAACTGGACGTGGAATCAGTGTGGGGACCAGGGGACCAGGGGAGCTGCTGTAGGGTCCCGTCACTCAGAAAGATCGGAATCGTTTCTCTCAGTGGGAAATGGAGAAGTGAGCATATATGGTGAATCTAAGGCCTCAGAAACTCACCAAGAACAGAAACTTGTAAAAAGTTGGTGAATCTTACAAACCCTTCCAAAAAATCTGGGTACTAGATTGTTACTCCACTAGGTCTTGCAAACCCAAGAAACTGTTTCTCTTGCAAAATTCTACTAGACTTACCATAAATTTGCATAATCATATGCCATGCAACCAACCACTTAACCATATAATCAACAATATAATGAACCATATAATCAACCGTATAACCAATCATTACTGGTTGGTGGAACCCGTATGACAAATATTAGTCAACCAACGGTGGGTTAATAATTACTCAAAAATAACACATGGTTAGAAGCACCAACAATCATATAAGCAATCATATAATCAACAATATAACCAATCTGCAACCAACCAGTCCAGCATATATAATCAACCATATAACCAACCATTCCAACCATACAATCAACCATATGGCTATGGGTCAAAACCCTGTACCCCTGGTTCCCCTATCATTAACCATTGTTTCCCTTGTTGTTGCTGGTCATTACCCCCATTGTTGGTTGGTTAATATTGACCCATAGCCATAAATAGTTGGCATGTATCAATTGTTAGTTATCATTCCCGATTAATCAACCATTAACCAGCTAATTAACCATTGTTGTTGGTTGGTTAATTGCTTGACCCATAGCCATATAGCTGGTTGGTTAGTTATCATCCCCTATAGTTGCTAGTTGTTACCCCCTATTATTAACCATTATAACCAGCCATTGGTTGGTTAACTGCTTGACCCGGTCGCTCGCCAGTTCATCCGACCAGATCCTTCTGGTCGTATCCCGCTACGCCACTGCTGGGCCATCGCCTGGAGCTCCAATCAAAGGCCTCAGTGGATCAGTCTCCGATCCACGTGGCGCGGCGAAAGATCACGAAGAAGAACGAGTTATAACCAGTAATAGTCAGGAATTTAATAGGGGATAATAGGGGATAATAGTGAATCTATAGGGGAGAATAGGGGATTACAATGGTGGACAATGGTTGATAAAATGGGATAAGAACCAACAACAATGGTTAAACAACTAGGCAAGTACCATTCTTATCAACGAACCATCACTCCCGATTATAACCTGTGATCACTGGAATATTCCAATTATATCCAGTTATTAGATAGCTACTAGATACCAAGCAAAGAGACGATTTGGTCGGAAAAACTGGAAGATTTTCCTAGATATCTGGTGGTTAAGCATTTCTAGAACACAATGTTAGTAGATGTTAGATACCCAAAAGTGATGAATGATGTTATATCAGGCTGGTTGGGTGGTAAGTGATCGATCCTATAAGAGTTCCAAGTTCTTGTTGATGACCCGCTTTTGATGGTCCAAGAACTGGAGAGACCAACAAATTCATCGGATGATGCATTGTCAAGGAAACTGATGCTTTATGATGCTTGATTTTGGTGGATGCCATATAATCAATACACCCTTCCCCAACTATTGCGGATATGAGTGATACAAATTAACAACCTGTTGTTAACTCTAGTTGATAATTAAGACTAACCAGTTGATAAAACCAGCATGTGGGATATGGCTACAACTCACAGTTCAACACAGCTTGCCTCCAGGGTGTAACGTTTGCTTGGGGGGTTATTCTACAACCTGGAGAAAAGCCATCAGCCACTACCATCCACCGCTAGTGGTTTCAGCAATTGCTAACCAAGGAATTGGCCACATCATGCGGAACCATGTCTGTTGAGAAATCCATGCCCGCTCTGATACCTATGAAGTATAGCTGCTTTCTGAAAATGATGGTTAGCCATACAAAATTGTTGGTTTCGGCTGTACCTCTTTCATGAACAGCCTCTTTAGTGAACCTTTGATATGATACCGTTTACCGTTGATGATGCATCAACAAGCATACATTACCGGAGGATTTTTTTTTTGCGAGCCGGATCTAAAACTCTTTCTTGGAAATCCACCGACAAAAGAACCCACACCAACTGAGGGGGCAAACAATCCCTTACCAAGCTACCGCCATTTCATGATTCCCCTGCTGTTGTTGGTTACATCATCCATTCCTGACATTCCTGCGGACGTTTGCTATTCCGAGATGGCATGACCATCCTCACAGTCATCGTGGACAAGATCATCATCATCATCATCATCATCATCATCATCATCATCATCATCATCATCATCATCATCATCACTCCGGTCGCGATGCCACCCAGGTGCTGCAATTCTGTGCCAGACAACGTTGTAGGACTCTGCGCCCCCATAGCGATGCCGCAGCCTGAGATCGCACCAGAACTGCTTAGCTTGGCGATGATACCACTGATGCCACATGAGCCTTGCAGCGAACGAGAAAGGGCTGGTAGCTTGGCTGGCGAACAATGTACAATGAAATGACAACGACGACCATAAGGAATAAGAAACAACAATGTACAGTAGCCTGGCTGGTTGATTGATAGCAAACGACATCTAACAACAATGAATAGCAATGAAACAACTGTAATGGTTGTGAATAAGAACAGTAAAAGCACACATGGAGGGGTTGACAATGGGAAACCAAAGGTGGATGAGAATTGAAAATGCATTATAGCTAAAGCATTGGTATTGGCTTCGAGAAACAACTGATTCACATAATAACAAGCAACAATAAACAACAAGATTCGCAAACAAAATCATTGTGGTGATGCTTGGCGATAATTATAATCATGCTTCAACATCAAGGATGTTTATAGCATCTAACCAAAGACAATATAATAAAGGACATAAACTGTGACACTGGTTGGAAACTGACTTAAGCGTCACCAAATTGCGTGGATGAACCATCACGAAAATTGTGAGCCATCAAGCCAAAACACAACACATGTGTGCATGACGTGTGTGAAAACAAGGTGTGTGAAAAAAAGTGGAACACAATTTAAACCAGCCACCACCACCACCAACAACAACAACAACAGTCAACAACAAGAACAAGAACAACAACAAGAACAAGAACAACAACAAGAACAATAATAACAACAACAACAACAAACAAGAACAACAACAATCATAACAACAACAACAACAACAACAACAACAACAACAACAACAACAACAACAACAACAACAACAACGCCAACATCAGCAGCAACAGCAACAGCAACAGCAACAGCAACCAACAACCAGCAACCAGCAACCAGCAACCAACAACAATAGCAACCAACAACAATAGCAACCTGCATAGAACAACAAATTTATGAAACTTGATTGGGCTGTGCCGCGCTTTATCTCTCCCATCGCCCACCTTCTTCAAGACGATGCTTGGCTGCTCGAATCAGCTGTCGCTGGTAGTTGTACCTGATCACACGGTGAGGCCCCACGGACGTTATCTGCTTGGCTGTTTAAGGACCAATGTTGCAACAAGTCGGGTGATTGATTTTTTGGCTGATGTGTTAAACAAAATATAATATATGTATTAACTAACAAATGGTGATATAGTTGTTTATGCTAGCGCGCCCCTGAAAACGCGCGAACTTTCAACAACTTTTTGCGTTTGGGTGGTTTGGGTTGGCGTAGGGTGGGGTGGTATTACGTTCGTTTGGACTTGCACATGCCACGCGTGCTAAGTCCACCACTGGGTGGGATGTTAACGTCTGTGTTCTGCGGCCGGTCACGTGGGAGGTGGGTTGTCGTGTGAGCGTCCTCATTGATGATGTTCGTCCGACTATTTGGATGGATAGATACATTCCCGATAGATCTACCTGCATGCATACATTACATTGCATTAGAGTATTTCAACTATATTACATTACATTGCATTGTTTTACATTACATGTCCTTACATTACCTTACGTTACCTGACATTACGTTACATTCCATCATATCACACTACATTAAAATACATTACATTACTTTACATTACATTACATTTCAATACATTACATTACTTTACATTACATCAAATTGCACCGCATTGCATTGCATTACATTGCATTCCATTACATACGTGCATACAACAAATACAATACGCACATGACTGTACATACGTTACCTAGGCTTCATATATTACATACATACATACATACATACATACATACATACATACATACATACATACATACATACATACATACATACATACATACATACATACAGTACGTACATTAAATGCATTACATGCATACATGTATACATAGTATCCTCGTGGCAATTGGCGTACAGTGGGCAATTTCGCTACATCAAGGGCAAGGAATTGCGGAAAGCAGTACGTATTAGAACTTCCCAAGCACACCCAAAACTGCTGAGTTAAAAGTGCCTGGGTCTTTACAGCAGTGTTACCTTTTTATTTCCAATTGCTTAATTAATCATGGGCATGGCTTGTATTTTTTAGTTCTTGTTTGGGGAAAATATGGTATTGGGCAGAAATTTGTGTGCGGTTAGGAAAATAAATCATTTTATGTATATCTCATCATGATGGTTCATACTTAACACACGGAAAATTGATCATGGTATACTGGGCAAATAGGAGTGGTAGCCCATCACAATTGTTTTTGCCTAGTATTTGACGACGCTAAAGCTAATAGTCTGTATGTATTTGTATGACAGGAACAGTGAGTGAATGTAAATCGAGAGAGGTAAGAAGCTAATAATGGGATAGAAAAAACTCAATATAAGCGCACAACATGGGTATGAAGCTGATGTAGCCATCAAGAACAGCGATGTAGCCATCAACAAAAATGGTGGTCTATAGGTACCCAAGGTCAAAGTGATCTTTTTGAGCATCATACAAACAATGCAAAACATGTCAATGGCGACTAGGCAATCAGAAACCCGCCGCCTAGTTGATGGCTGTAGA
Source organism: Symbiodinium kawagutii (assembly GCA_009767595.1). Lineage (NCBI taxonomy): Eukaryota > Dinophyceae > Suessiales > Symbiodiniaceae > Symbiodinium > Symbiodinium kawagutii. The sequence goes on from VSDK01015536.1 coordinate 245,635, forward strand.
CATCCCTACGACGTGTGTATATGTATGTAAATATGTATGTATATCTATCAAAATAAATATACATATGCAGATATGTCTAAACACATAATCATCCTGGAGTAGGTAGAATGTCCAGCTGGACCATCCTGAATAGTCTAGATCTTGAACATAGGGGAGATTCGATCTACTCCAGGATGATTACATATATATATATATATATATGGGTGCGTCAGAAAATAAGGAGCCCTTCCCGGAATGTTTGTCTAGGGGGTATGGTTCGGGGGTATGGTTCGGGAGTATGGTTCGGGTATGGTTCGGGGGTATGGTTCGGAATGTGGGAAACCCATGGCCCACGCAACAAATGAATTATGGGATAGCCTTCGTGGGGATCGAAAAAGAAGGATTAACCCAGTTTGTCATGCATGAGTTTCCATGTTGCCAAGGGTGAACTCTTCTGTTGAAGGTCATTCTCCGCCATCTGCACGCAGGGGTGAGGCTTGCCCAACATGTTGCTTGTAATCTTTCTACAGAACAAAGCAAAGCAAAGCAAGATTGTAGGAAATTAGACGTTCTGAATGGACATGATAGACAGCACCATGATTGATGGTTTCTTATAAATCATCCATAATTGCTGGTTCATTCCTAGTCCTATTCATCCATTATTGATGGTTCCTTCGTCTTCGTCCACGATTGAACATTCATTGTTTTTACTATCCAACGATGACTGGTGGATTACTTTTAATTGTCCTTTATTTCTTCGCAGCTCTGAATGGGCGCTCACAAATTACAGGTTGGAGGTATGGTTCGGGTATGATTCGGGTATGGTTCGGGGCATGGTTCGGGACAGAGTTTTTTCCCTACCTGAAACCAAAAGTGTCACAATGAGGCAGCGGCGGCAGCGGCAGCAAGAAAGCAGCAAGCAGCAGCAGAAACAAAGCAGCAAAAGCAGCAGCAG